>JAVTVY010027902.1:0-10878 GCA_036873755.1 Hanleya hanleyi
GTATACTTTAACCAGGGGTTCTGGTCTTCAACTGTTGGGTGACATCAAATAAGGACTCTGGAGACTTGTTGTGAAGTTGTACTTTGTGGTTTATTACCGGTACATATAACTTGAATAAATAACAGTTGAACAAGGTTTATATACCTGAAGATTTGGTATGACAGATGCCAACACAGCAGGTTTCATCTGACATGTCTGAACATAAAGGTTTTGATAACCTAGTGGAACAAAGATAGGATTACACACAGTAGGGAATAAACCCGGCTGATAGGTATAGAACAATAACTGGATTAAGAGACACATGGTGACTAGTAAAGCTGATACATAGAATAATTAATAACCTTGCATAGACCTGACAGGTCTAAAATAAACAGTGTATAGGCTATGACAGGACAGCTGGTCATATTTGCCCCCCGTCCGACTAAGCGTCGTCCTCGGCGCTTAATTAACATCTAAAATGGGGTTACATGTAAGCCTACCTTTAAATTAGACTGGCAAAACATAAATGAAACCTAATTGTATAATAATAAAAGAGAAATTAAATAACATATATGTAAATACTTCTTGGGAAAGGTACACATGATCTGAAAATTCCAAAAACTACATGAACCTATAGTCTCTATTTTTGTGTCGGCCCGGTCTAAAGTTTTGCACGTTTTGTTGATGCTTAGTCAGCTCCCGAATCTTCGCTGTCGCAATTATAAGTTCATGTTGTAATCTTTCTGTTTCTACAGTCTTTGATTTGAGTTTTACAACAACATCATCATATTTACTATCAAGTTCATCAAAAGCCGAGTGATTGTCACTAATCATCATTTCATAGAAATGACTTGATTTATTCAGTTGCTGTATTTCTCTACTCTGGGCACTAGCTTTATCCTCTAGTTGTAGGTTTTCAGTGTCAGCGATTTCGAGAGCCTTTTGAATATCAACCATCTCTGTTTCTAGTGTTCGTATTTTCTCTTCCAGCATATCTGTTTTCGTTTCTACTACAGGAGCACATGTTTCAGGACTTTTCGTTAATTCCAATGAACTCATCTGTTTAACTTCACTGTCTTCAGGTGTAACACTACAGTGTCATTAACTTGATGTTGCGATGTATCGTTATGACTCGGGAAGTCCTTGGAATGGTGATCTTGTTTCCTCTTCCTAAAGTTTTCCATCCGCGTTCTATCCCGCTGAATCGCAGATGGTGTCTTCTTCGTTATCTTCTTCTTGGATTGGTCAGCACTGCTACCTGATGCATTACCTGTCTTTGCGCTGTTGGCGGACATGTTGCAGGTAGCAGAAGAATGCCGCTCCCAACGAAGGCTGATAACAACGTGTTGTCCGTTGTCTTGTATTTTCCAAGACAGTGGTAGATTGTTCAAGTCCAGGGAGTCCAAAGCAGAAAGAACAACTTGAGGTAGAGAAGCAGCCATTTTGTGGTTTTCCAAAAAATAGGTTTACACTCGTCTGATCTGTGATGTTCTTCTGTTGATGTCAGTTTTCCATACAGTTTTTTTTTTTTTTTTTAATTTTCTTTTTATTCAGGGCAAACAACATTGTATAAAACACATCATCACATTTACATGTAGCATCAGTGTACCATTTATGGTGGCGATGGCATGCTGTACAGTATTTACGACTATGTACATGCATTGGTTAGGCACCACTTCTTACCTTCATATAAATTAAACAAGACTTATTAAGGACGGTGATCTCTTCGTTCAAAAGGAGTTAACTAATTATTTAGCGAGTATTCCCCACTTCAGCCATCTTTTTTCAAAGCTTTCAAATTTGCATTCAATATAATAGCTTACCCTTTCTATCCTGTAATAACTGATAACTATTTCCCTAAAGCCTTCGATATATGGTGTCTGTTTCTTCAGTTTACATTGGTAAATAAATTTCTTAGCCAATAGAAATATAGTGTTCATAGCTTTATCCCCACTATAAATGTCACCAAATATTATAAATTTTTCTGACAAATTGACCGGCGACATTGTCGCACCCTCTATCCATTCAGATAGTTTCAACCAGAATTGTTGACTTACTGGACACATGTATAGAAGGTGTTCCAATGTTTCTGACTCTTGTTGACAAAAATCACATTTATCATCGATTCTAATACCAATTTTATTGAGATAAACATTCGTTCCAAGAAAACGATTTGTAATTCGGTATTGAAACCACTGTAATTGTGTGTCTTTCGTGCAGATAAATGACAGTTCATGAATTTTTCTCCAGTCTTCTTTAGTGATTAAATATTTGATTTCCCATTTTTTTTCCGCTGTCGGTTTCGTGGACTTTATTTTTAACAAAATAGGATAGAATGGTTTACAGCTTTTAGAAAATGTAGTCAAAATTTTAATTTGGAACGGAATAATAGGATTTTCCAATCTGCACTGAGGGAACTTAAATAATTTCAGGTGTTTCCTTACCGATTTACAAAGGCCGTAATATTGCAAGTGTTGAACCTTAATATTATATTTTGCTATGAAATCTTCGTAAGATAATATATTCCCTTTATCATCCAAAAGATCATTAATATAGTATACCCCCGCCCGATACCATTTTTCATAAAACACTGGTCTATTGTCAACTAAGATATGGTCACTCCACCACAGAGATTGAGAGATGGCTTGATGTAAAGTTTCACATTTCAGTACTTTTAAAAATTCTGCCCATGCTCCTAAAGCATCGGCCCAGAACAGATTAGACATAAAGTTCTTAATTTCAAGCAATTTTCTGGGGCCACATTCAGCTAAACAGTAGATGATGTTCAGTTTTTTGAATAATATGTTATGGTATGTAGCACTATTTATGAGTTTCCTGAAGCAGGCTGTTTTTACAGACTTTATAAATTCTTCTATGTCCAACATTTTTAAGCCACCCAAATCATAGTTTTGAACGCATTGAGTTCGTTTAACTTTGTCTGTTCCCCCCCAAATAAATTTAAACAAAATTTTCTTCAAGTTGTCAAGAAAAGTTTTTGAAGGGTTTGGTAATGTGAATAAAAGATGATTCAGTTTTGGCAATGCTAAAGTTTTGACAACTGTAATTTTCCCTATCGGGGTTAAAAGTCTTTTATTCCAGTGTCCTAAAAGTTTTGTAATTTCCTGTAATTTACTATCGTAATTTAAAGTGGTCATGTGCACTAAGTCTTCGCTGAATGTGACCCCTAGTAGTTTGAACGAAGAGCACCAATCTAATTTATATTCATTACATAGTCTTTCTACGCTTCCCTTTTTACTGCCTAACCATATAATTTTTGTTTTTGTTGTATTAATCTTCAGACCCGAGAGCTGTGCAAATAGGTCTAGAGTATTCATACATGCTTTTAGAGATTTGCTAGAACCATCAAGAAGAACAGTTCCATACAGTTGGTACAAGGATCGTTTTGCCTAGCTAAAAAGAAGGCATGCTCGAGTTCTCCACCAATTTAACCAGGGGTTCTGGTCTTCAACTGTTGGGTGACATCAAATAAGGACTCTGGAGACTTGTTGTGAAGTTGTACTTTGTGGTTTATTACCGGTACATATAACTTGAATAAATAACAGTTGAACAACAGTTATATACCTGAAGATTTGGTATGACAGATGCCAACACAGCAGGTTTCATCTGACATGTCTGAACATAAAGGTTTTGATAACCTAGTGGAACAAAGATAGGATTACACACAGTAGGGAATAAACCCGGCTGATAGGTATAGAACAATAACTGGATTAAGAGACACATGGTGACTAGTAAAGCTGATACATAGAATAATTAATAACCTTGCATAGACCTGACAGGTCTAAAATAAACAGTGTATAGGCTATGACAGGACAGCTGGTCATAATACCTTACTTGCATGGCGAAGAGAAGCCATATTCATTTTGAGATCAATTTGTCAAAGGTCAAGTTCAGTCCCCCAAAACTGAATCAAGTTTCGCTGATTATACATGTTATGTTGGAATATATAGGAGTTATCTCCCCTACATGTATATGGCATTTGACCTGTGGAGCGGTCTCTCCTGTTTGATACATGTAAATAACAGCTACATTTAGTTAAACTGTTGTGAAATAAAAACCATAAACTTACTAATTTAATGGGGAGATGTCCTTTATGTTTATTAACTCAAGAACAAAGGTTTCATGACTTTCTTCACATTTTTCTTCCTTCATGAAAAATGTTAATGCCTGAAAGGAACCCATTTGAAGGAAAACTACTATTTTCTTGTGTTCGACTATTGTTGATTTCAGTGTGGGATATGTGAGCTATCGGCTCTTGTATCAAGGTCACCTAGTTGCCAAGAGTTACGCCCATTTTAGTTTATCATTCAATATAAGATGTGATATAGGTTACATTCTCAGAAGCACAAAATCGTAGACCTGTCTCTGGATTGCTAGCTACCAATTGGAATCAAGGCCATTGAACAACCTTGAAATTTGGACCAGTGTAATTCCAGATATACGGGCGTATATTGAAACCCCTTGGGCTCTTGTTTTTATTATTGTTGCTGAATGTGATGGGAATGCCACGCCCCCTCATCCTATATTCACCCATCACAGCTAGAGTTTCTGAGTTACACGTACATCCATAAAGCACAATTATATTAGCCAGACATATGAAAGTTGGAAGTATGCACGCATGGATTCGCTACAAGAATCAACTTATCCGACGATCATGCCGAGTCAGAAAACCCCACAGAGCCAAAGTGCCGGATTGACACCAATTACATGTACCAAGCTCTTGATCTCTGGTTAAGAAAATATTGACAGCTGGCTGAATTGATAGATAATCCTGTAGACAAATGTTCGACAGAAAATGAAGACTTAATTTACGTGAATCACTGCAAATGGGTCGTCTGCTATTCGTTCACCTTTTGGCTTAAAAGATGGCGGAAAACAGAAACAGAACTGGTTTGTGGCAAACCGTGTTCCTAGGAGACTTCACGCTTTCCTAAATATAGCCACATATATCCTATTGCTGTAGGAAGAACTTCTGTGCGTGGCTGTGGGAACGAGGTTAACTCTTCTTAACAGTTACGATCCTTCTACATATAACTTGCCATTACAAATCAACACCAACTACTGTATGGAGAATATATGTTGTCGTTATGGTGGGGGTTATCTCCCCTGTCACCTTTCTTCATAAATACACTGGGTGCATGTAATATGTAGACCTCTTATTGTGTAGATCCGGGAAATGCTTGCAACATTCCAAGAATATTTCAGAAGCAGAATGGAAAGAAAACATTTCTGAAAACAGGAAAATTATTATATAAATGATTTGACCATCACTGGATTTTAGAAAATTACCATAAAAAGATAATGGTGAGGGTCTTGAGGGACAAGCTCAAATGGCGAAAATTCCAAACTGTAACTCAACACACATATTTTATGAAAATGTATAGTGTAACTTGAAGACATCAGACCTGAAACTATACACGAATATTAAAAACACAGAAACCTGGACACTCTAAAGAAGGAAGTTTCAGACCTCTTTCTTATCGTGTAAGAACTCTATATTTTTCTGTGTTAGCAAGACAGAGCGCCCGTGCTCAAGTTTTCCTCACTTTAAGACAGGACCATTAGTCCCTAAAAATAGTGGGGAATGTATGCTGAATTTTTTAATATGTTTCAGGGCCAAGGCCAAGGGCCTGGTGTGGTTGGTCATTTGTGGTGGCGAATATTATGGAATATAGTTTTCTTAAGATTTGTTCAGCCAAATTACTACATATTAAGTAAGACAATTCATTAGCAGTTTCTGACGTGTAGACAAATCGTGAATGAAATGGTGGCTGCCACCGGTCCTTTGTCATAAAAACGAAGGGAGGTAAGCAGCCTAAACACATCATCGTTCCCTAAATTATCCTCTAACACACACAATTGTGATTTTCAATGATTTTCTGATTTTGACGTCATTGTGACCTTAATCTTTGACCTTGACCTCAATTTTGGTATCACAGGAGGCGCCATCTATAAGCGTATAGGCGTGTAAAACAATCCCAAGTGAGATCTTGAAGCAAGATACCCATATACCTAATTTGGAAATAATCCGTTCAGGTTCTCAAAAGTTATTGTGTGGAAACTAAAATTTAACTTGGCCCACAGGTGGCACCAACAATAGGAAAGATCGTCGTGAAAAACAATCCCAACCAAGATCTTGAGGAAAGGTACCCACACACCAAATTTGGAAAGAATCTGTTGAGGTTTTCAAACGTTATTGGCTGGAAAAAAAATTATAACTCAGTCCACAGGGCATGAAAAAACCCCATCCTAAGCGAAATCTTGAGGCAAGGTGCATGTACCCAAATATCAAATTTGGAAATAATCCGTTCTGGTTTTCATTATTTATTGTCCAGAAACAAAATTGTAACTTGTCGCACAGGTGGCGCCACCTTTTGGCAGATTGGCGTGAAAAACAACCCAAAGCGAGATCTTGGTACCCACATACTAAATTTGAAAATGATCCGTTCAGGTTTTCAAGTTATTGTCTAGAAACAAAAGTTTAACTTGCCCACAGATGGCGCTTCCCTTTAGGCGGGTCGACGTGAAAACAATTCCAACTTAAATTTTGAGGCAAGGTACCCAAATATCATATCTGTAACAAATCCAATCAGGTTTACAAGAGTTATTGTCCAGAAGCAAAAATTTTAACTTGGCCCACAGGTGACGCCACCTACAGGAAGATTGGCATGAAAAACAATTCCAAGCGAGATCTTGAGGCAAGGTACTCGTATGACAAAACTGGAAAGAGTCCATCCAGGTTTTCTGAAGTTATTGTCCAGAAACAATATTATAACTTGGCTCACAGGTGGCGCCTCCCATAGGCGGACCGGTGTGATAAACAACCCCAAGCGAGATCTTGAAGCAAGGTACCCATATCTGCCCCTACAGGCGGATCGGCGTGAAAAACGATCCCACGTTAAATTTTGAGGCAGGGTACTCGAATATCAGATTTGGAAAGAATCCATTCAGGTCTTTCAAAGATATTGGGCAGAAACAACATTTTCACTTGGCGCACAGGTGGCACCACCTATAGTTGGATTGACGTGAAAAATAATCACAAGCAAGATATTGAGGCAAGGTACCCATACACAAAATTCGGACAGAATCCGTTGAGGTTTTCAAAAGTTTTTGTCTGGTAAAGAAATTTTAACCTGGCTCACAGGTGGCACCTCCTGTAGTCGGGTCGGCATGAAAAGCAATCCCAAGAGAAATCATGAGGCAAGGTGCCTGTGCCCAAATATCTTATTTGGCATGTTTGGAAAGAATCCGTTCTGATTTTTGTCCAGAAATTTTAACTCGGCGCACAGGCGGCGCCATCTTTTTGCAGATTGGCGTGATAAGCAATCAAAAAAACAACAGTATCTGTTAAAAAAAAACAGTACCTGTAATATCAAATTTAAGAAAATCGGGACACTCTGCCAATAGTTCCAATGAGAAACACATAATATACCCTGCAGACTGAAACTTAATTTCTTTACTTTGGAAACATATTATTTGCATAGTTTTCAATGAAAACTAATCTTGAAGCAATAAAGCAACTATTTTTATCTTGTTTATTTCATCCCTAGTGCTGGATTTGAATTGGCCTGGGGAAAAAAGAAGACTGTGGTTTTTTATACAACACTGGATGTTGGTTTCAGGCTACATCATCAAAGGTCATGCGATGACATTCAAACAAAGTCTTGCATTGGATTGGCGTAGCGAACTGGCTGAACACAGGAAAATAACATACAGTTGGGGTCGCAGGGGGGTCGTTCGCACCCAACGATCCCCCCCCCCCAGCAATGCCCTTGAACTGTCTTCATTCTCAGAGAGTGGTTAATGCAATGAGTGAGAGTACAGGTATTGTATACACACATGTAGGTGAAATCAACTCACTCAGATAGTTGAAGTACAATACACTAAGAAAGAAAGAAAGCAACAAACCAGGCTATATACATCTTCACTCTATTTATTCACTCCAGCAATATAAAGGATATTCCAACCCATGGAATCTTACATATGATACCTACTCAGAAAGTTTTTCTGCAACAGTTTTCCAAAGATACAACATTATTTCTCAAGACATTAAGTATACGTTTACAAGAAATAAGATTGGAACTTCAAGGAACAAGATTATCCATTTCATATCTGACATATTTCAATATCTATCACAAAGTTCCACATACATGACATACATGTAACCTTCTGCCACATACATGTAACCTTCTGCCACATACATGTAACCTTCTGCCACATACATGTAACCTTCTGTCACATACATGTAACCTTCTGTCACATACATGTAACCTTCTGTCACATACATGTAACCTTCTGTCACATACATGTAACCTTCTGCCACATACATGTAACCTTCTGCAGCCAATCTGGATTGAACTTTTCAATCGATTTTACACCGAAAAGTGTCATCATCGGTAACGATTGTTCATCCCCAGTACATTTCTTCCCTGAAAATAGAAAATTTAAAATCTTGACAGTTAGACATCTCTGTCGTTTAGTACTTCCGGTTCTAATATTTCTTCAGACATTTGCCACATTTAACAGATTTGGATGATTGAACTTCTTGAACATTATTGTGAACAGACAAACAGTTTCAAATTTTAACAAATGATCTCTAAATAACAGCAAATATATATTTATTATGTGTTTGAGAGCAAGGTCCAATGGCGAAGCATCATTGTATTAGCTTAACTGATGATAAGCAGAATAATTGTATTACATGTATACAACATGTAGTAAAACTGACCATGATCCACATTCCTTGGAGACCATTACCAAGAGCCTCATTGCCATGTTGTAACTGCAATTGAATAATTATATCAGATAATATGGACATGATACAATGGGTCTGTACAGAATGGTACTAAATGAGGATAGCGATTCTATCATCTTCTGGAATCCAGGTAAATTCTAAAACTACCTGGACCTTTTTGTTGATTCAAATGAGTTCTCATGCCATTGCCTCTGAATGTCATATATATTTCATCCCCCACAGCTGTTTTGAATGACCATGTCAGTATCTGAAGACTGCAGTTCAGGTTTGACACTCAATGTCAGTTTCAGCCGGACATCAAAGGTAGTTTGACTAGGGATGAAATTCAAACAAGTCCAAAACTGAAAACTCTCAATGGAGTAGTGGAAAGAGCTGGATGACTGTGGTGCAATTCAGGTCTGAATCAGTAATGGCCCTAAAAACTGGATTAAAATGTGACTATTAAAATCCTGGTGGTCTCTATTTTCTGTGATATCTGGAAGCATACTAGGTGAAGTGGAGCGGGAAGATGTCAGCCTTGTGATAGCATAGCATTTTCTCTGCATGACTTCATGCTATGCCACAGTTTGTTGACAGGTCACACTGGTGATACAGGAAGTTGCCCTTGGGCATATGTACAAAGAATTTGGCACTTTTCAGCTGTGAAATGGTTGGCGAGGCACACATGTCACACACACGCTCATTCTCAGTGTCATATACCTAGTATATTTCATCTCCAGTACTACTGATATGATTCTAAAACGCAGTTCTATGACATTTGAAAGTTAAAAATAATATTGAAATGATATTTATACCTTCTAGCTATGAAACTAGTAAATTAAAATAAATACAATTCGTTCTTTATGTTTAAATGCACAAAGCATCCCTCAGTAGAGTACCTGATTACAACACGAAGGACATGTATATTGTCTGATACTGCTATATGGGTACATACATTTCTGATAGTCATTCCAACTGTAGCTAAGTTCTCCAGCCTCCTGTCCAGAAAATGCCATGTGTTTGCAAAGTCTTCTGACTTATCCTGTACCATACTGATCTCTGTGCTCTTATAGACCGCCGCCAGGGACACACGTTTGGTGTACCAGTTAAACTACAGATCAAGAATATAATGATACATGTAAAACTGAACAGTGGTGATTGATGTCTGGGATAATGTCACTAATAAATTGATCACAATTTTATCACCTCACCTTTTCATTTCCCATAGAAGGGTCTATTATATTTATATTGGGATTTAGATACCGTATCACAAGAACATGGCTGTGTTCATGAACAATTCTTTGCACTCCCCGGCCAGAAACCACAGTGAGTGAGTATGATTGAACATCATTTTCAACAATATTTCATTCATATCATGACATTTAGGTCATATTTCTTCTTGCACCTGGGATCCCATGGGTGCGCCAGTTAAGTTGCCTCTTACGACAAGCTGTCTGAGGAGCTGAGATCCTTTTTTGGGCAGTTCTGTTGTATTTCTATTTATCCACTGTTCACTGCAAAACCAGCATAGTAATCTAATCTACCCAATGGCCAGATTGGATCAAAGTAGCTTTCAGATTCCAAATACTGGACAATAAGATGGCCATGCTTCAACAGTATATTTTTAAGGATTTGTTGAAGTCCCTCTAAATTTTACAGTCTATCAATCGAACAAATCATAGATATCTTAAATTCTGTTGAATTTTTGTTTAGCCTGTGAAGTTAATCTGACCCTACTCCATGCCTGTCAAGGACTGGCTTACATCAATGGAGCGGTCTCCTGCATAGTACCAGATATCATCCACAAGTTCTGACAGATTAGACCAGGACTCAGCAGCATTCTGGGGTAAAGTCTGTATTGCCATGGCCTACAACAACCAGAGGAATGTACCAGATAAGGCGGAACAAGGAAATCTAAATGCTTGATTCCCGATATAGTTGTCGGTAATCCTTAGACAAAGATTTTCCCCAGCAGCGATATACAATGCATGACTCCCGGCATACATTTGTGGACATCTATGCATAAAATTATCCTACTATTCCATGAAAGGCAGGCCCGTAGCCAAGGGTTTTTTGGGGGGTTCGGGCGAACCCCCCTTTCGGAAATATTATATATTTTTCTCATATAAATGCCCTTTTCAAACTGA
>JAVTVY010027903.1:0-105673 GCA_036873755.1 Hanleya hanleyi
CTTACAATGATCACACCTTCTCATCAGAAACCAGCATTTTCGATCATTTTAGCATTTCGACGAGGCAGCAGATGATGTAAATCCACAGAATACTGAAATAATTCAATCCATTCAGTATCACTTGAAAATATATCTTGGTCGTAAATATTTGAGGCTTTAAATAGCTGCAAAACGGTTCGAACTGCTGATTTTGATCAGTGAAAACGCATAACAAATAACCCCCTTCCCCTTAATAAAACGACCCCACCCAATTTCAACCCCCCACATTGAATGGAATCTCCCAATTTCTACCAAACAATGAATAATTTAAGCAACGATACCCAATTTAGCGGTGTATACCTTACCGAGAGTCCATTTTCCAACACAGCTTGATCAAATACTTCCAAAACATGCTGATCTAATAGGCTACAGACTCCTAAATAATTTACACGTTCGGCAGTACTAACACAATTGTACCTCGCTGATTCCCTAATTGGATTTAGACTTTCATCTTTCGGCAGGAAGTAGTTTATTTCAAGCGCTACAAGGTGACCAACTTCTTGTCAAACATTATCCGTCAAAATTTTAAGCTGTGCGCGCCTCTACACAAGAGGTCCCCATTTCGCTGTTTTCTCTGCCTGCTGAAAGCAGTGCTCAGGCCCCGCAAATAGTCCCCCGGCGAGGCACGTTATCGAGCAGTGAATCGAAATAAAATTTGCAGCTGAATAGAACAAATACCATACTTGCCAGTGGCACCAAAGGCTTTCCATTAAATGTTGCAACGAAGGCGGGAAAAAATCGAGAAATTTCTGGTCTTTGGCAGAGATTACGTGTAGGGGTTAACGGATCGGGACTTTTTACCCCTCGGCCAACTTTGGCCTAGGGGTATTGTCGTCATCATGTACGGCTGTCCGTCCGTCCGTTACCGCGATATCTACAGAACCGTTTCATGCATGGCAACCAAACTTGTTACATCTATTTATCTTCACGTAAATCAGAAGTCTATCAAAAATGAGTCATCTCGGACAATATTTTATGCCCCTTTTTACAAATAAAAATCCATTTATGATTTGTTATTGTGATAATTTCAGAACCGTTCCATATACAACATCCTAACGTGATACAGTTGTTTCTCTTGACCTGAACTAGATGCCTATCGAAAATGAGTCATGTCAGAAAGTATTTTGCAGAGTTATGCCCCTTGTCTTTTTGTTCCACTAACAAGTTTTTTTATCAGTAATTATAATAAACAAAATTTATTCACAACATGATTTGTAGTTTTACTTTTTTGTTTTGCTAACAACCTAACCTAACAACACTTTTTAGTTGCCACACGTCATTTTATATTCCCACCGCTTAAATGTTTCCCCAAATTTGGCTCTCTTCTAATGATTTCCATTTCAGCAATTTTAGTTGTGTTTACCAAGATATGACAAACGTATATCTATAGTGTATGTATTTATTCCAGAAACAAATTAATTTAAGGGGAGGAAAACTTCTCTTTTTTTTCAAAAGAAAGTACACTTTCTTCCAGAAATTTTTATAATTTAATAATAATTTAGTTCTTTCCAGTCCAGCAGAACAAGAATATTTCTTCCCACAAGCCAATCAATTGGTAGAGACACCCTTACATTATAATAGCTGGGGTTCAGAGCCGAGGGATTTCGATAGCGCAGCTTCATGTTTTATTTAGGAGCCTGTAGCCAGTGAAAGTATTATTTCTTTTCAAGTGTCTGCTGGCGAATTATTTGGACAATAAAGTATACAACAATCTGCCTCAGGAGGGCACATCACTTTCTACATGCCTAGCAAGGGCTAAATTAGTGAAATTCCTCAAGAAATTGTGCTGAGTAAGGGAGGGTGTCATAATTCCGAACGGTACGTTCAGCAATTCGCGTGTCCGTCGGAACGGTTCAGTGTTCCTGCTCTCTGTCAGTCCGAACGGTACGGCGTACCTTCCAGTACGGTCGTCAGTTCGGTACGTAACGGCGTAACGTACAGAACGGTTATCCCCTGTCGTGAGCGATAGAGTCAGTTCAGTCTGCAGCGTTCCCGAATCAATAATGCCCTGCCGGCGACCTGCCCTTATCAGCAAATGTAAACTTTCCGGGTCGTATCATTATACTTGCGATAATAGCTCACGGCTGTATATTCCTTTGCAGTAAAATACGTAGATTATTTGTACACTTGTAAAATTGTAGCCAGTAGTCAATAAATTGTCGTAAAATGTTGCTGTTTGGTGTTATTGAAACCTTGAAAGGTTGTTACGTTGTTTGTTTTCTTTATTTATTAACGTCCATGGTTTAAAATTTATATGCTTGACGCGATCTGAAAATAATTTGCGACTGGGAACGAGCCGGTTTGAAATCGACTACGGTATCGCAGTATCGGCGTACCGGTATCGCACACAAGGGTCGATATTTCCGAGATTTCTTTGTGGAAGAGGTGTCAAAACTGAATATGGAAGATGAGTTTTTGTTTTCATATTTTTTATTATATATAATTTTAGCCGTATGAATGTAAAAACAATTTTATAAGCTCTAAATTCGAATGAAATCTTTCACGACGTCTTCACGAACAAATGCTTCCTCCGAGGTCCGTGTGCTGTCAAAGCAACAAGAACAGCAGGGAAATCTTCGGTCTTCAATTTCACATTCCGGTTTTCTCGTGCAAAAAGTGAAGGCTTCATGCAAGAATTTCTTCCATTCACTCTAGATCTGTATTCTATTTGCGTTCCACAACATGATCTGTTATGAAGGCGACTGTAAAAAGGTTGATAAGTTTGGGAGATATGAGGAAAAAAAAGTTATTTAATATTGTTATCAAAATTTATATTAACCTTACATATTTTTCTGTGCTATCGATAAAATTATCTTACATCCTTCTCGTTTGTTATCACATTAGACAAATTTTTAGTATTAAATGTAAATATTTAGGAATAGTGTTGAATTAATTTCATGTTAATTTTATATTTCAGATACTCCCGAAAAAACCTTTTTTTAATGTTGTCTTTGTCCTATTTGTTACTCGAATTGTCTTCTGTTGTTGGAATCTTTTTTAGTTGAAATCTTTGAAATTTACGTTCTCTCGGCATGTAAACTACAATTTACAGTTTCAGTATTTCCGAAATTATGTTAGTGCATGGCATAGCGAAAGCTCTGTGTTCACTAATCTTTTCACACGTTTTTTCTGAATTCTTTGACTAACTGCATGCATTCGTCCAACTACTGCCAACGAATTAAGGTAAGTAATAAATAAATCATCGTGGGTGGTCAAGCAGGAACAGGTGACGAGACTGGATTCTTTCTGTCATACCGGGCACGGTACCATACGAAGACAGCAATGGATATTGAGAGTAAATCAACAACAATCTTAATTACATCAGTCCACGGAGACGTGAGTTCGTAAATCTATGGAGATTGGCCTCCGTCAGCCCACGGAGCCTTGGCTCCATCATATCACCCGTCGGCCAGTACTCAAACCCCACGACCCTGACCCCAAAAACTCGACAGTCAAATGAGAAATATAATTTTAAAACAATAAAATATGCGTCTGCTCTTTCATCGATAAAATATATCGTCAGTGATGGGTCAATCGTCAATCATTATGCTCATCCAGTTGTACTAAGGGGAAAACAAAAGCAGCTGGTCATTGAATATAGAACCTCATCCCAGATATCGGACATATCACAAGTTCAAAAAGTTCTTTGAATATGGTGCTAATGCTGCTATATGAATTAGATTTTTGGATTATGAACTCGGAAATTCTTTCATGGACGACGGCTGAACATTGAATGCCGGACTAGACTATTGTAGTATATTATGAGAGAGAAGGGGGGAGAGAGATACAGAGATAAATTTGACGTCAAGAGTCACCAATAAGACAATTCCCATATTACGAGTTGGTATTGTCTGCAAGCGTTCACGGTACGTCGTGACTGGAGGAAATATATAGTCTGATTCCACGAGAGTGTATAACGTCGTGTCATGGATCTTGATTGTCCGCCATACAAATATTTATTTTTTCACTTCATTCTGTTGTTACTCGAGCATCAGTAATATTACTAAGATGTAGTAGGAGATAAAACAGTTATTTCATAGTTCTGAAAGAGTTATAGTTATAGTACATTATAGCTTTGAAAAAGTTGGAAGTATCTCCAACGAACGTCAGCTCCACAGCAATAAAGAAGTTAGAATTGTTTGTTATATACGCCAACTTCTAAATGCCTATCAAAAAAAAAGAAGAAAAAAAAAGTTATAGTTTAACAAATCGTACTCCGGACCCGACATCTCGACATCATATCTTCAATGTTAAAGGCATGTATATTTATGCACCGATTTGTATTTATAGAAAAATTGTGGGTCCGATTTACATGATAATACACGACGTACCTTGTTGCCTACAAAAATCAAGACTGGTCTCTTTCACTGCTATATTTCTAACAATATATGAGCTATAAGTCATCTGTAGTTTTGGGGTTAAAACTAATTTAGCAAAAAACATTCTGATCTTCATCCCAAATGTGTCTCGTAGCCCTTTTTCCTTTCGGGTTGTGAACTTCTGTCTTCCACATAAATTTGACGTTTATTAAAAGCCACATCTGAATGTAAACTGAGTTGAAGCGGAGTAACCACCTCCGGGATCCGGGATTTATATTTCCAACTCTCTAAACTAATTAGGTTGAAAATTATATCCGATTGGAATTAGTGACCAATCTATTCGATTGAATATTCCATCTATTAGATTGAAAATTTTAATCTAGTAGATTAAATTTTCTGTCTATAACAGATTCATTTTATAGTTTTCAATCTATTAGATTGAATATTTTCAATTCGATAAAAGATTGGTCACTAATTTCAGTCTGATAGATTGTATTTCAATCTAATTATTTTAGAGAGAAACAGGAAGTATGCGGCTCTGTGTGCCGTCTACAGAGCCTTACCGCAATAAATAACATCTTATCAGGCTGGATTTCTCCAGTCTAAGCTATTCGGCCACCAGGTTTTATTTCACGACCAATTCCATTGAGAAATCATTTCATTGAATCAAGTGTGTGACGATAGAAATATCTGACTTGCTGATACTGCAAATTCTGTAAAACAAGAAACTAAAGCACGTGTCCAATAGAGAGAGCAATAGACTGACAATCTTGTCACTATGTGTGGATTTTGGTGAACATTATTCCGATATTTCAAATGCGTACGTTGGAGTTCTTCAAGGATGACTACTGATCGACTCTTAATTTGTGCAGTGAAATGACCTAGGCCTACCTTCCCATAACAATGAATTGTTCAATTTCCAATGAATTCAGATTTCGCGCAGGTAACAAAAATTCGGACGTAAACCATGCAGTTCTCGTGCATAAGCAGGCCCATCTGCCTAAAAGCGCCCACATTTGGCTTATTAATCCCTTAGGATGAAATACTCAACATTTGAACAATATCTGTGTCCCTATAATCAACTGCGAGATTTACCGATATTGAAACAGGGAATCCATATGAAAATCATATGAATTGAGAATTTAAAGCCATACGGATTTGATATTTTTGGAACATCATGATGTCTTGTCGGCATCATTGAGAACTGTTGACGGCTAGTTTTATGTATACTATTATTTATCCCTTTAATTTGATGCTAATGCAATTATATGAATTTGGATCATGGACGCGGAAATACTTCAATGGTTTACTATGGCTGAATATTGAATGACGGACTAGACGCTTGCATATAAATATTGAATATATTGTACCCACGTTGCGAACCGTATTCATCATATATGCTGCATATCGTAGCCGTACAGTCCCCTATAAAATATACCAGCTAAGCCACGAAGATTGTATCAGGGTAACTAATTCTCAATGAAAGGAATTATGGACCTTCTCAGTTAAGAGAACATATTCAAAGATCATCTGATGATACATGAAGTCCAGAAATGCATGTGATCGCATCAATACCATGGCCGAAATGTTGGACAGATATTTCATTGTCACTCCACCCTGACATCATTGTACCTGTTAGAAATAAAGAGAAAACAATTGAGAGACGTTTGGCTGAAGAGAATACAAGAACAGTTAGCTCACATTTAATTAATGTCATTGATGATTACGGACAAAATGCAGTAGACAGAGGAAGGGAACAGGCTGACGGAGCTAAAGCTTTGTTGAATGACGGAGTCGCCGCTCCATTGACGTCCAGGCTGTCGGCTCCATAGAGGATATCGTGGATTCTATAATAACTGTGAATTCTGCCTTCGCCACATTTTCTTGCAGTTGTCTGCCAAAACGCCTCCTTGGTAATTTGCTTCTGATTGTGACTATTAACGAATATTTGAAGCATTGGTGACCCATGAAAGGCTAAACTTGATCGGGAAAAGTGATGTGTACACAAATTCTTTTTTTTTTTTTAAATCGCAGGAGACCTACAAGTCCTACATGTCCTAATGGATATACTGTGGTTCCATCCGAGTTGAGGGAAAAAGAATGAAAAGGTTGAAAAGTTCAATTTAAGTACATGTATGTAATAAACAATTAAAAGTATATTGGTATAGGGAAAATATCAGAATGCAATAAATTGATGGATAAATACCAGAGATGGGCGCAAAATATCACGGACTTCAGATGCTGTTTCTTCATCTCATTCACGACAGATCTGAAAAACAGTCAGACTGAACAAGAAATAATGTACTCCGTTAATGCATATTGTGGTTGCATCAGAGTTGGAGAAAAAAAAAACAATAAAAAGATTGAAAACAAAAAGTTAAATTTAATGCACATGCATGTAATGAACAATTAAAAGTATACTGGTATGGCGAAAAGATCAAAATGCAATAATGATAGTTAAATACCTGATTTTAGGCAACAGTGATCTCAATTTTGGTACGCGACACATCGTCTCCACCTAGTGTATCCACTCACAAAAAATTGCAACTGTGCATGGATAGAAAACGTTCACAGATATAGACCGGACACGAACACGTCAATGATTTCCTGTTTTTTATGCCAGTGACCTTTGACCTCTGACCTTGAGCTTCATTTTGGTACACGACACATCGTCTCCCCGTACGGTATCTACTCACCAAAAATTAGAACTGTAGATAGAAAACTGTCCCAGATATAGACCGGACACGACGGACGGACGGACGGACACACGGACGGAAACCGCCATCACATAATACGTCCGCCTTTTGGTGGGCGTATAAAAACTGGCGGAGCCACAGCTTTGTTGGCTGACGGAGTGACAGCTCCACCGACTTACAGGCTGTCGGCTCCGTAGAGGATATCATGATTTCCATAATAACTTTGAATTTTCAATGAACACCTCGTCAGTGAGCGGAGCGTGAAGATGACATTAACAAAATAATTACCCACATCAAAAACTACATGAGTATATATTTCATTAACGTAAATATGGAAGTTATGCCCAAGTAACGACATTCATCCCTCGTTTTCTGCACGAGGTTTATTTTTGCCAAAATCTTTCGGTATATGATTCTCGACAGAGCAGATCGAGGAAGATGTTTCCGGAATTTCTGTTTGTCTGCCGAACATCTAGTCGGTCAAACGTAAAACTACTCTTGTCCACTCTTGTGTATGTACTTAATCATCCGATATTAGCAGACATGGAGAAGAAAACGTGCACGTTGAACGAAGAGACCACACGTATCGTGATCGGGAATATACGTTCTCAAGATCAAAACGCAGAACATTGTAAGTTCGGAGTGGAAAACATATATCTTTGATAAGAAAATATTGAGGAATACAAACCTTGCAATGCAGGAATATCGGTCCACGTATGAGTTTGTGATCATATCAAGTTAATCCATAAACATTGGATTAGACCGACATTCAGACGTTTTGAAGACATGCAGCCAGATCTGAACAAGAGCCGATACAAATTGGTCGAACCAGTGATTTAAAAAAGTAAAGTTATCCTTTAAATATATTCAATTATGATTCGGCATAAGCCTATTGGGACTCGTAATTAAGAACAAGACGCCACTGCCTCTTGTCGCTATTTCACGATTGATCACGTTCATGTTTCAATATGGTTAGATCTGAACAACGTGTACATAATTTAACCGTCACCTGCGAGTTTTGCCGGGAGAAAAATTGTATCATTCCGAGACCGCAATCATATTTTGGGGCAAATTTTCAGATTCATTTATGGAAAAACAAATTCGCCCGTTATATTTGTTACGGTTGGATTTTATTCGACATCCGTCGCAGTCTTTTGCTGTTCCTATGAACGTGGTAATACGTTTAAATAAACAAATTACAAAACGAAGGTCAACTCGAGCCTCTCAATGAATACTTGAATTATGTGTACATAGAAGATTAATCATTCGGGAACGCCTTCGGGAACTAATTCTTGCATTTGGAACAGTCGTTCGCTCATAAAATTTCTTGAACGGGTGTTCACACAGTAACGAACGGGCGTTACGGACGAAACGCTTCCTCGTGTACACTGAACGCATGTTCTTGATTTAGTCGTTACCGCTTGAACGGATTAGCGTATCGGTGCGAACGAGTTCGGCGTTCGCAATTATGACACCCTCCCTAACACAGTAAGTGTGCGATTTGGTCAGACACTTTTCGAAAACAAATTTGCTATTTTCGGACTCCGAAAACCTACACCTGAAACTTCAATTGAGACTTGGAATGTTTGAGAATTTTGACTACAATTGGGAAATTGAATCCTGCAAATTGGGAAAAGAGGCTTGGGGAACCGCCGACTATCGGCCCCTGGAACATAGGTAGATTATGCCCTGCCATGTGATCTGGTGATTGATTTTTACACTGACGATGGCGGCATGGACGGGACCATTTTTACACTGACGATGGCGGCATGGACGGGACCATTTTCTATTCGTTTTTTTTTCTTTGGCGTTTTATGGCAAAATTAGTTCTAGATGTTCGAAACGAAATAAATTGGTTGATGAATATTGCTGTATTTTATTTTTTTTATCTGCCCAGGCCACAAATTCACGATTTCGGCGGCTGAAAAAAAAAAAAATGCAGATTTTCGATTTTTTTTTTTTTCTTTCACTTTTGGTGTTTTCTAAGTCGGCGGGCCCGCTATCCAAGATTAAAAATTGGTCTGGCCTTACTTGGTCTCCTTGTCTATACAACATGTTAAATACATGTGAGAACTAGTACAGAACATAGTTCTTTCCAGTCCAGCTGAGGTTCACTACACATGACTATCACAGTTGGGTCACTGCTTCAACCACATGATCAGAACCCTCTCAAGACTTAAGCTGTGAACAAAACACCAGCCTATTGAAATTGAAGTCAAAACTTTCAATTGCCAGTCAGTGACACCTTGTTGAATAACCATGATAACCAGGATCCTCAATAAGAATGATCTAACGGTCTACTTCAGTGATCAGGCGAAAAAACAAAGCTAAATGGAACATACATGTGTACATGTAGTTAATGACAAACTATGAAATATATCAATACTCATTTCATTTGCACATATCCTTTTATTAAATTATAAAAATGCAGTTTGACATAGCAGAGGATGATTAGAAAAAATATTACCTAATGTCCCGCATGTAACACATGCATTATGTACGTGACATATATATGCAAAATGGCTATCCTCTAACTTGAGCCTATTTTATGAAATTAAATCAAGTTTGGGTAATTTACCTTGGAAAGTATGATGTGAGGATAAATTTCCATATCTTCACAATTATTCAAATGTCGCGCACACAACGCCAAAAAATTTCTGTCCGTGGTTGAAAGGGAATACTAGGTGAAATATTAAGCTAAGGATATGCTTTGAGAATATGCTCCCTAACTTTGATCAAGAAGATGTTCTTTGTCACTTCACTGTGGGATTTGTCCGTAAAAATATAGAAAGGGATCTCACACATGTTACGTGCATGCATGATGGATATAAAACATGTCTATCATATCACTTCTCATGCCTGAGTGTTCATGAAATTGAATAATTATGTAGATGTGAAGCCAAAGATGGAGGAAACAAAAGTTTGACCAATTCATACTTGAAACTGTAGCATGAGGAAAAACAAAGATTACTTTTTCAACTTTTTCAAGTATCACGCATGTAATTAACACAGCTTTTGTATTGATGAACAAGAAAAAATACTGAAGGAAATGTTGAAACTAAGACAAATAATTAGAATATACTAATAATGATTATCTTTTATTAAAAGAAAATTCTTTTTCACCAAATTGTGATATATCTAGGCAAAATTACAAAATTCCATTCTTTTGACACTGAACATGTCAAAATTTTACCCAAACTTCGCACAGTTCTAACATTTCCCATGGACTCACTTCTGAAAATTGCTCTTTGAATCAGATAGTATAAACACCTAGATGTGTAATAAATTCACAAAGACAAATTGCTTGCATTCCTATGAAATTTCCGTCTTAGGCTCATCATTGGTGGAATCGACCTATGGGGGTTTTCCGATTCAGGTAATGAGAACATGCTCTCTTGGTAAAAGAGCTAGGGCTCATTATCTCATATCGTTTTTCCAGGTCAAACAAGCACCTCGTTTTCGTAAAATAATATATTGTGATTGGAGGAAACTGTAAAAACGTCACCATGAGATCATATCCTCATCCCCCAAATCGGAACCAAAATATACCTCCAATCACGGGTACTATGCATCCCACCAACCATTTTTTCAAACAAAGGAAAATCTGGGTTAACTTGTAGTTTATTGTGGATTTTTCCTTAATGTTTATTTTAATATCATGTCCCTGCAGATTATAGCTATTAGAGGGGGGGGGGGGGGGGGGGTGAAGAATAGCAGTGTACATGTATATGTAGCTGTGCTGTAATTCCCTTGTTGACATAGAATAGCCAAGGTCTGGTTACAGGGCTATCATCTTAACCTTACACATTTCATCCCTCAATCCCTCAGTCTCTATTACCAAGATAATTGAACCAGATGTGTAAAAAGGTTGACCTTTGCTGGAACACAGAGACTGATTCACACATGTCCTGACTGATTTAATCACAGCTGGACTGGGTCTCTTGCTCATTTGAATGATGAAAATGTGTTTGTATACAAATGTGTAATAATTAGACATGAACATTCCAGCAAATACATACATACATGTACATGTATCACTATCATCTCGGCCTCTCCTAGTGAACATGACACAGTCAAATGTCAATCAGGAACATGACACAATCAAATGTCGATCAGGAACATTTCACAGTCAAATGTCAATCAGGAACATTACACAGTCAAATGTCAATCAGGAACATTACACAGTCAATTGTCAATCAGGAACATTACACAGTCAAATGTCAATCAGGAACATTACACAGTCAAATGTCAATGAGGAACATTACACAGTCAAATGTCAGTGAGGAACATGACACAGTCAAATGTCAATCAGGAACATGACACAGTCAAATGTCAATCAGGAACATTACACAGTCAAATGTCAATCAGGAACATTACACAGTCAAATGTCAATCATGAACATTACACAGTCAAATGTCAATCATGAACATTACACAGTCAAATGTCAATCATGAACATTACACAGTCAAATGTCAATCAGGAACATGACACAGTCAAATGTCAATCAGGAACATGACACAGTCAAATGTCAATCAGGAACATTACACAGTCAAATGTCAATCAGGAACATTACACAGTCAAATGTCAATCAGGAACATGACACAGTCAAATGTCAATCAGGAACATGACACAGTCAAATGTCAATCAGGAACATTACACAGTCAAATGTCAATCAGGAACATTACACAGTCAAATGTCAATCATGAACATTTCACAGTCAAATGTCAATCATGAACATTACACAGTCAAATGTCAATCATGAACATTTCACAGTCAAATGTCCATCATGAACATTACACAGTCAAATGTCAATCAGGAACATTACACAGTCAAATGTCAATCATGAACATTACACAGTCAAATGTCAATCATGAACATTTCACAGTCAAATGTCAATCATGAACATTACACAGTCAAATGTCAATCATGAACATTTCACAGTCAAATGTCCATCATGAACATTACACAGTCAAATGTCAATCATGAACATTACACAGTCAAATGTCAATCATGAACATGACACAGTCAAATGTCAATCAGGAACATTACACAGTCAAATGTCAATCAGGAACATTACACAGTCAAATGTTAATCAGGAACATTACACAGTCAAATGTCAATCAGGAACATTACACAGTCAAATGTCAATCATGAACATTACACAGTCAAATGTCAATCATGAACATTACACAGTCAAATGTCAATCATGAACATTACACAGTCAAATGTCAATCATGAACATTACACAGTCAAATGTCAAGCATGAACATTACACAGTCAAATGTCAATCAGTAACATTACACAGTCAAATGTCAATCATGAACATTTCACAGTCAAATGTCAATCATGAACATTACACAGTCAAATGTCAATCATGAACATTTCATGTACACAGTCCGATGTCCATTCATAAATTTTGCAAATGTCTCTCAATTCATGGACATTTGAGCTAAAGTCAGCCATGAACAGTCCCATGAATGTCAATTATGGATGGACCATTTCCAACAAATATCTACTCATGAATATCCCGCTATGTCAAACATGGACATTCCAGCATATGTCAATAATAGATCGTTTTCAGCAAATATCAGTCGTGAACATTCCACAAAAGTCAATCACAAATATTTCATCTTGTCAATCATGGACATAACCACCAAGTCAATCATGTACCATCAATCATGAACATTGAAACAAATGTCAATCATGCACATTCCACCATGTCAATCAGGAACATTTCACCATGCCAATCATGAACATTCCACCATGTCAATCATGAACATTCCACCATGTCAATCATGAACATTCCACCATGTCAATCATGAACATTCCACCATGTCGGTCATGAACATTTCACCTTGTCAGTCATGAACATTCCACCATGCCAATCAGGAACATTCCACCATGTCAATCATGAACATTTCACCTTGTCAGTCATGAACATTCCACCTTGTCAGTCATGAACATTCCGCCATGTCAGTCATGAACATTCCACCATGTCAATCAGGAACATTTCACCATGTCAATCAGGAACATTCCACCATGTCAGGCATGAACATTCCACCATGTCAGTTATGAACATTCCACCATGTCAATCAGGAACATTCCACCATGTCAAACAGGAACATTCCACCATGTCAGTCATGAACATTCCACCATGTCAGTTATGAACATTCCACCATGTCAATCAGGAACATTCCACCATGTCAGTCATGAACATTTCACCTTGTCAGTCATGAACATTCCACCATGTCGGTCATGAACATTCCACCATGTCGATCAGGAACATTCCACCATGTCAATCATGAACATTTCACCTTGTCAGTCATGAACATTCCACCATGTCAGTCATGAACATTCCACCATGTCAATCAGGAACATTTCACCATGCCAATCATGAAGATTCCACCATGTCAATCATGAACATTCCACCATGTCAATCATGAACATTCCGCCATGTCAGTCATGAACATTCCACCATGTCAGTCATGAACATTTCACCTTGTCAGTCATGAACATTCCACCATATCAATCAGGAACATTCCACCATGTCAATCATGAACGTTTCACCATGTCAATCATGAACATTCCACCATGTCAGTTATGAACATTCCACCATGTCAATCAGGAACATTCCACCATGTCAATCAGGAACATTCCACCATGTCAGTCATGAACATTTCACCATGTCAGTCATGAACATTTCACCATGTCAATGAGGAACATTCCACCATGTCAATCATGAACATTCCACCATGTCAGTCATGAATATTCAACCAAATGTCAGTCATGAACATTCCACCATGTCAATCAGGAACATTCCACCATGTCAGTCCTGAATATTCCACCATGTCAATCAGGAACATTCCACCATGTCAGTCATGAATATTCAACCAAATGTCAGTCATGAACATTCCACCATGTCAATCAGGAACATTCCACCATGTCAGTCATGAATATTCAACCAAATGCCGGTCATGAACATTCCACCATGTCAATCAAGAACATTCCACCATGTCAGTCAAGAATATTCAACCAAATGTCAGTCATGAACATTCCACCATGTCAGTCCTGAATATTCAACCAAATGTCAATCATGAACATTCCACCATGTCAGTCATGAATATTCAACCAAATGTCAGTCCTGAACATTCCACCATGTCAATCAGGAACATTCCATCATGCCAGTCCTGAATATTCAACCAAATGTCAGTCATGAACATTCCACCATGTCAATCAGGAACATTCCACCATGTCAGTCATGAATATTCAACCAAATGTCAGTCATGAACATTCCACCATGTCAATAAGGAACATTTCACCATGTCAGTCATGAACATTCCACCATGTCAATCAGGAACATTTCACCATGTCAGTCATGAATATTCAACCAAATGTCAGTCATGAACATTCTACCATGTCAATCAGGAACATTCCACCATGTCAGTCATGAATATTCAACCAAATGTCAGTCATGAACATTCCACCATGTGAATCAGGAACATTCCACCACGTCAGTCATGAATATTCAATCAAATGTCAGTCATGAACATTCCACCATGTCAATCAGGAACATTCCAGCATGTCAGTCATGAATATTCAACCAATTGTCAGTCATGAACATTTCACCTTGTCAATCAGGGACATGATTCCACCAATTTGTCAATCATGGACATTCCACCACACGTCAATCACTCATGGACAGTTTCCGCCACATATCAACCATGAACATTCCACCATGTCATTCATGGAGCATTATCAGCAATTGTCAATCATGAACATTACGGCAAATGCCATTCGTGAATGTTGGAGAAAATGTCAATCGTGGATATTCCAGCATGCCAATCATGGACATTACAGCACAGGTCCATCATTGACATTCCAGCAAATGTCAGTCATGAGCATTAGTGTGAATGTCCATGATGGGCATTACAGCAAATGTCCATCATGGACATTCCAGCAAATGTCAATCATGGACAATTTCCAGCAAATGTCATTCATAAACGTTGGAGCAAATGTCAGTCATGAACATTCTACTATGCCAATCATGGAATATTTGATACAGCAAATGTCACATCATGGACATTACAGCAAATGTCACATCATGGACATTACAGCAAATGTCACATCATGGACATTCCAGCAAATGTCAATCATGGACAATTTCCAGCATTTATGTCATTCATAAACATTGGAGCAAATGTCAGTCATGGACATTCCACTATGCCAATCATGGACATTACAGCAAATGTCAAGTTCAATAATGGACATTACAGCAAATGTCACATCGTGGACATTACAGCAAATTATGTCAAATCATGGACATTACAGCAAATGTCACATCATGGACATTACAGCAAATGTCACATCATGGACATTACAGCAAATGTCACATCATGGACATTACAGCAAATATCACATCATGGACATTACAGCAAATGTCACATCATGGACATTACAGCAAATGTCAATTATGGACCATTATCAGCGAATATCAATCTTGAACAGTCCATGTCAAATGGACATTCCAGCAAATGTCAATAAGGGACCATTTTCAGCAAATGTCAATCATGAACATTCCTCTAAATGCCAGTCATTAACATTCCTCTAAATGCCAGTCATTAACATTCCTCTAAATGCCAGTCATTAACATTCCTCTAAATGCCAGTCATTAACATTCCTCTAAATGCCAGTCATTAACATTCCTCTAAATGCCAGTCATTAACATTCCTCTAAATGCCAGTCATGAACATTCCTCTAAATGCCAGTCATTAACATTCCTCTAAATGCCAGTCATGAACATTCCTCTAAATGCCAGTCATGAACATTCCTCTAAATGCCAGTCATGAACATTCCTCTAAATGCCAGTCATTAACATTCCACCTACATGTATGTCAGTCATGAAATTCATCAAATGTCTTTCATTGACAGTTACCAACAAATGTCAGTCATGAACATTGCACCAAATGTCAATCAGAAATGCAAATGTTCATCCATTCATGGACATTTGAGCTGAAGTCAGCCATGAACAGTCCAGCGAAATTTCAATCATGGACATTTCCAGCAATTTTCAATCATGGACATTCTACCCTAGTGTCCGTCATGAACTATTATCAGTAGATATCAATCCTGAACAGTCCACCATGGACCATTTCCAGCAAAGGTCAATCATGGACAATTTCCGGCTGGTCAGGAAGATGTCAATCATAAACGTTCCACCAAATTTCAATCATGGACATTCAACCAAATGTCAATCATGGACATTCCACCAAATGAGATTGATGAGAATATCAAATATTCTAACTGCAGCTATGTCACCTGTATAAGTTGATGGTAATTCACAGTCTTGTTATAGTCTAGACTCAGTCAGCAGTAGTAGTTGAGCCGACCTCTGCCAGCTGTTGTTGGGTCTATTCATCACAGTTTGTTGCAGTGTATTGATGACCCACAGGTGATTTATTGCTTCATAGTCAGTGTGCAGTACCATATCTCTCTGCACCTGTATAACTATCAAACACTGCTATTTACATATATGTATATACTTACCAACAGGGAATGTACATGGTAAATGGTTGGCCAATGCCCTAAATTTATTGCCTTCCTTGAGGATCATTTATCCGTGTGGTCCGAATTAAAAAAAACATCACTCTACATACACAAATTAATTTCTGTCAATCATAGAAAAATTGTACATAGGCCTATTACACATATATGTTTTTATTTTGGGGTGTTTTTTTTTTTGAAGGCCCAACCAATATTCACTCTCTTGATAGAAAGATATGTACGTATTTAGATGTAGATTCATTTTTATCCATTTCTTTCTATGCAAGACAACATATAATTGGCATCGGCAAGTCTTGCCTTTTCACTATACTGTGATCCCAAAAGCAGGAAATGGTTAAAAGTCTTGATTTTGTTTGTGTCTGTAGATACATTAAAGGGTGAAAATTTGTCCTGTATCAAAATTTAGGTCAAGGTTAAAATGACTCAAAAAATCTGGAAATTGTTAAAATCACAATTTTTGTGTCCCCAATATCAGAAATTCTTTAAAATCGTGATTTCTTGTCTGTAGATATACTACGGAGAGATATCATGTATCAAAATTTAGGTCAGGCCAAAGGTCAAGATCACTGTGACCTCAACATCAGGATGTCATGAAAAAATCACATATTTTACAAGGTCAAGGGTCAAGGTCACCGTGACCACACAATCAGGAGGTTGTTCGTGATTTTTTTGTGTCCATAGGGGAGATGTGTCGGTTATCAAAATTCCGGTCAAGGTGAAGGTTGCTGTGGCCCCAATATCAGGATATCATTAAAAAAAATACTCTTGTTTGTTTTAGAGGATACATGTACATAAGGAAAGAGAATGTATTGTACAGGTGTATATTTTAAGCCAATTTTGGCTCTTGTTTTCAAATTTTGTCAAAGGGAATCTGATACCCATGAAGGAAGGGGGGGGGGCATCAATTTTCTGAGGAAAAGCCAAGTATTTCACATAGTATTGTTATTAGTACATGTAGTGAAAGTAGGTTATATTACAATATGCAGAACTTATAAATATGACAGAGAGGTGTACATCAATGTACATACAATGTATACATGTATATATATCCCTGTTTTCATGTCTATTGTTACTTATATGCTCTATGCTAGCTTCATTATATTTTACTACACATATTCTTTAGATATATTATAAAGTAGCCATTGTCATAGAAACGGTTACAAAAGCTTGTCTATTTACTAATCTACACTTTTTTTTATTAATTCTCATTTCTAACTTTTTATCAGGTGGTGACAAAGAAGAAACTGATGTACCCAGATGACTTGAGGCAGTCCTTACAGAATGGAGTATTACTTTGCGAGTAAGATACAATATACTACTTGTACTTATGAATATACCTGTACTATTGACAGCATTTAATTAATGTGCACACTGTAGATTTGGTTAATTACATGTACATGTAGATTATCATGAGTCTACCTGTGACTAGGTACATGTACATACACATTGTCAATTGTATTAACTATGCGAGTTGTTCAGGTTTATTATGAAGATGAAGAGTTAGACAAGAGACCAAGAATTGCTAAATAGTATTTCCTTTTAGTCTGGCTCTTATAAATACTGGGCTGCTATATAGATTATGTCCTTGTTCGCTAAATGAAGCATTCTTGCTATTTTGTATCAACGTGATTGTCAAAAACGTTCAAAACTTCGGATTTAACTCCAGCAATACATCATTCAAAACCGTGAGAAAATCAACTTCTAGTTCTTGTTCAGAATAATATCAGTCTTTAATATGAACTCGACAATCTGCATGCAAGGTTTCAAATTGCGACCACATAAATGAACAGTTTTCTCAATCCGGCAATAATTCCAAGCTCCATCAACTCGTCGACAAATTTTCGTTTTTTCTCAATCCTGTGACCATGAAAACTCATGTGTCTTTGAATATTTAGAACTATGGTTTTGGCATAAATGGGTAGTTTTTAGTTGCTAAGGGAGCAAGGTCATCTGACCTGTTGAGAATTTATTGTTTCAAATAGATTTAATTAAGATTGCGAATACTTAGGAATCGTACTATAGTGATCATGTTGTTATTATCACGGTACACATCATTGCAACTCTCATTGATACAAATGTTGAAATATGTAGTTATAATGTTTTGATCTATTCTTCCATATACTCCTGAGACATTTGCCCACCCAGCCTTCTTTGACCCTCCACCCCCCTCCACCCCACCTCACCCCTCCCCTGACTCTCTTTCTCCCAGGACCCTGAGCCCTGAACCCCACCAATCCACCATCTTGTCTTTTTCATTACCACTCACGGTTTGCCCATCTGATCATTGGAACCCCACCAACATGTACACCACCTGAAAGTATTTGCATTCGCAATATGAAATTTGCCTTTTGTTTCGAGCCAACTTATTAACTTGGAAGAACTCCATGATCATCTTAATTCTTTACTCTAGTAGTATAACAGCTGATATTACTTTAGGTCTGGAAAAAATATACATGTATACATATGTGCAACTTATTTTTAAGGGTACATGTAGATGTGGATCTTCACACTTTGAATAAAGTTTCTCTAGACACAAAATCATATGCTGGATAGATATGGCAGAAAGAATTTCACATGCAAACCAGTGCTCACAATAAGGGGAGATAACTCCAGGCACCAAAATTGAATTGGCTTTATTTACAGGTTTCACTCCCTTGATTAACATGTTTTGTATGTTACTTCAAAAGTGTGCAACATCAATGCATTGTAGATCTGAAGTACCCATTACTCTGCCCTGAGCTTATTATGCCCCCCCCCCCCTCTAATTAGAGGGGGGGGGGCATATAGCGATCGCTTTGTCCGTCTGTCCATCCGTCCGTCTGTCGGTTCGAATTTCTTGTCCGCGCGATATCTCGGTTAATATTTGATGGACAGGATTGAAACTTGCATCAGGCCTCGAAAATTGGTTCATTGACGTAACCGAAAAATCGGTTACGGTAAATTTGGCTTGCGTAACCTATTGTTCGGTTACGATGTTAATTTTTACGTAACCAATTGGTTTCACAAAACGGTTACGTAATTATCCATTACAACAGTGTACCGTCAACGAGTGAAAAAAAAGACTGTCCACAGCACGTGGGCAGCGACTGAACAGACAAATGAGTTAACATACGGGAATGGGATTGCACACGTAAATCGCTTCCACCATTCATGGTTGGCTATTGTGATTCTGGCTGTATAATTCATTCGCCATTTCCTTGTGATTCCATTGAAATCCTGATTGAAAAGAGAAGTTGAACACGCCACCTGCAAATTTAGAGATGGCGGAAGTGGCAACGAGTGTTAACCGCAAGCTCCGCGCTCTGAGATAATTCCTCCACGAGGAGCTCCGCATGCCACCTCTGCTGCTAGCTCTGTGAAGAGCGCCTCACGGAGCAACAACCTTGGAGCGAGGAGGCTTGTGGGTAACCCTTCCAACTCGTACAAGTTTGATAAAGCTGTTTCCTGGCCGCTATTGGTTTATCACATAATAGTATGCTGGCCCTGAACCCAGGATAGACAAAACAGTCTGTGCAAGCTGACAGACAGACACCTGCCACGTGGTTGTCTACAAATTCAATACAGACAGGGCCGAGTTTGCGACTTAGTTTCGCTTTTAAAACATGCTGAAAGACACACGTCATGTAGTTGCACAATAGACAGACAGAGAAGAGGTTGGGACTTTTGGTACCAGAACATATGTCCAAGAAGCGCATTCACGTAACCGATTTTTCGTTCTGGCCATTTCTGATTTGCGTAACCGACACGCGAACGATCGTTTCGTTCGCGCCAAATTTTGAGGCCTGTTGCATGGAATGTGGCCAGTGCCTTGTAGTTTAGGTCTTTCCATTTCCGATGGAAAGACCTATTTGTTATTCTACGGATTTTTATTATTATTATGCTATCCAAATTTGTACACAACAAAACGTCCTCAAAGCCTCACTGTAGAGCTTAGATATTGGGCACACGGTTAGATATACGTCTGAAGTTATGCATATTATTTGGACAACTGACGTTGACCTTGACCTAATAAGATATAGGCGCGCGAAGTTAAAGTTTATTTTGCGATTATTGAGCAAACGGATTGGAAGACGAAGTTGACATTTGGAAAGCAAGTGTTTGAACTTTTTCTCAACAAAATGAGCGAATAAAATAAGTAGGTCAGACAAGCAGTTTTCGAGTTCTCTCCCCTGGTGCTGTTTTTCGTGTGGGCTGTGTACAGCCAAAACTAAAGAACATATCTAAAAGAAAGTTGATGGTTGCTAAGTGTTACATATGGCCATGCTGTAGTTATATTTTTGAATTGTTACGTAACAAGAAAAAGTAGTTATCTCCCTTTTAATGTTTTTCAAAACCCGTTATTTTATAAGGAAATAAGCTACGGCATTGATACTTCTAATATTAATGAACACTTTAATGACCGAAAAGAATGCAGGCCTCGAAATTTGGCGCGAACGAAACGATCGTTCGCGTGTCGGTTACGCAAATCAGAAATGGCCAGAACGAAAAATCGGTTACGTGAATGCGCTTCTTGGACATATGTTCTGGTACCAAAAGTCCCAACCTCTTCTCTGTCTGTCTATTGTGCAAACTTTAACCACATGACGTGTGTCTTTCAGCATGTTTTAAACGCGAAACTAAGTCGCAAACTCGGCCCTGTCTGTATTGAATTTGGCAGGTGTCTGTCTGTCAGCTTGCACAGACTGTTTTGTCTATCCTGGGTTCAGGGCCAGCATACTATTATGTGATAAACCAATAGCGGCCAGGAAACAGCTTTATCAAACTTGTACGAGTTGGAAGGGTTACCCACAAGCCTCCTCGCTCCAAGGTTGTTGCTCCGTGAGGCGCTCTTCACAGAGCTAGCAGCAGAGGTGGCATGCGGAGCTCCTCGTGGAGGAATTATCTCGGAGCGCGGAGCTTGCGGTTAACACTCGTTGCCACTTCCGCCATCTCTAAATTTGCAGGCGGCGTGTTCAACTTCTCTTTTCAATCAGGATTTCAATGGAATTACAAGGAAATGGCGAATGAATTATACAGCCAGAATCACAATAGCCAACCATGAATGGTGGAAGCGATTTACGTGTGCAATCCCATTCCCGTATGTTAACTCATTTGTCTGTTCAGTCGCTGCCCACGTGCTGTGGACAGTCTTTTTTTCCACTCGTTGACGGTACACTGTTGTAATGGGTAATTACGTAACCGTTTTGTGAAACCAATTGGTTACGTAAAAATTAACATCGTAACCGAACAATAGGTTACGCAAGCCAAATTTACCGTAACCGATTTTTCGGTTACGTCAATGAACCAATTTTCGAGGCCTGAGAATGTGACCTTAAATTTGACCTTGGACCTCCAGGAGCGTCTCTATATGAGTGCAAAGTTTGGTGGTGAAATGTTGAACGGCTAATGCGATCAGCCTAAAAATGAGGTCACATGACCTACATCATGTCACAAGGTCACCACTTGTCTCAGAACCCAGCCTTGACCTTGACCTTTGAAGTGGTAAGCATCCAAATATCGAAAATACGGCTTTCATTTTCTGAAAAACTAACGCACTGACAATTACAAAACAGTGAAACAATAGTGGGCACAATATTGTCTTTCTTTTGGCGCTACTTATAAAACGATTCGATCTGACCTTGACCTTGAATATCTCACAATGTCAAAAACATTGTTCGCATTTTTCTCAAAAACTACAACATGCAGGAATCTGTAATTTAGTACATTTGTAGCCCATGATACAGGTATGACGTCACTGAATTTTCAACCTGACCTTGGGTTTTTTAGATATGACCACCGACAGTTTTCAGACTACAGCGCCATAAGTTGAAAACTGTTAGGAATTCTAACTTGAAATTTGCACATGAATGTGTCATTATATGACGTAACAGTAAAACATTAGACGTCATCAAGATATACCAGAAAGAATAGAACATAATCAGCAATTTGTGAAATTTACGCTTTATTCAAATTTTACGAAAATTATTTACTCAATCATCACTATATTTAGCTATTATTGAGAGAATATATATTGTATTTGCCTGTGAAATTTCAGGAATGTAGCTTTGATAGGTTTAGAGATATTAAAAAAAAACAATTTTCCCTAACTATTAAGCCGCTAAATGGCTCTCTCGCCCTGTTTGTGGTCATTTGTTGATTTTATCTATTCAATGGTCGCTGTCAATTTCGCTATAGCGATTCGGCTGTAGCACTCGAGGCATCCCTCGTTGGCAATAAAATGAATGTCTTGTTACATGACGGGTCTGGCTCATTTTTGAAAACCTTACAACTCTTGAACCGCAATACATGTAGATACGGACTTCTAATGTATTGCCTGGTACTTCCAAGAATGAGTTCTTTCTTTGATAATGATCCCGTATTTCCTGTTACATATGCAACTACATATGGGACCAATTTTGCTTCATGTCACATGACCATTGATATTTGGGGTCATTTTGTCGGGCAGAAAAACAGTCTGTGAGAAGCACAGTCTCCAGGCGACCAAAAATCAAGCTTAACTTTCTCCATTCAAGCCATTGTTTGGACTCCAGGGACAATTTTCGAGACACATTTCAACGTACTAACATTTTAGGATCGATGAAGGAGCCGTCTAGGGCCCAAATAAAGCTCGGAAATGTGTTCAACAGCTGCCGCTTACCAATATAGGCAAGTTTGTTAGAAAAAAACGCAATAAAAAACTATAAGGTACATGTAGTAACAAGCAATGTGAAAAAAACGTGTCTGTGCTTGTAAAGCGACCAAAACAATGGTCGCGACCAAAGCGGCATGCGACCATGTATTTACTCATTTGCAGTAAGAAGGGAAAGACCGCGTCATTGTACCAACAATGTCTAGTTGGTTCTGAAATCTTTGTGAATGGGACTTGTCCGGGCTGGATCTTGGTTAATATTGTATGGACAAGTACAAAATTTGCATGATATGTGGTCAGTGCCCAACAGTTGTGCAGCAGAAAGTTTCTCCCCATTTCGCTTATATTTTCAAGAGTTATGACCCTTTGTTCCTGAAATCTCCGTGGATTGGGACTTGTCCGGGCTGGATCTTGGTTAATATTGTATGGACAATTTTGAAATTTGCAGGATATGTGGTCAGTGCCCTATAGTTGTGCAGCGTGAAGTTTCTCCATGTTTCGCATATATTTTCAATAGTTATGGCCCTTTGTTCTTCAAGTCTTTATGAATTGGGACTTGTCTGGGCTGGATCTCAGTTAATATTGTATGGAACAGTAAGGAATTTGCAGGATACAATGTATGTGGTCAGTGCCCTGTAGTTGTGCAGCGTGAAGTTTCTCTGCGTTTTGCGTATATTTTCAAGAGTTATGGCCCTTTGTTCTTGAAATCTTTGTGAATTGGGATTACTTGTCTGGGCTGGATCTCAGTTAATTTTATATGGACAAGTATGGAATTTGCATGATATGTGGTCAATGCCCCATAGTTGTGCAGCGTGAAGTTACTCTGCTTTCAGTTATATTTTCAAGAGTTATGGCCCATTGTTCATCAAGCCTAAGTGAATGGGATATATTTATTTTGTGCAGGCTGGATCTCAGTCCATAACCGATTTGGACTGGGAAAATGGCTATAAAATTGTTATTCTACATTCCAAAGCACACCACATACATGTAGGTTCTGAAGTATGACATTGCCCCAAAAAGAGTGAATTGGGTGCAACATTCAAAGTTCACTGATCGCTTCATAATTTCACAACAATATACTCCCAAGGAATGTAGGTCTCATAGTCTCAGATTTGGCGAAAGCCCTGGCGACCATCTTGCATCAAAACATTGTATTATTACTTGTTGGTCGATACTTGGAATATGTATTATGCGAGGTATGCCAAAAAAAAGTGACTGAAACAGAATTGTTATAATTCTCTAAATTAGGCCTCCACCGACCAATACAGAACAGAACAATGGCGAGGCAGTGTCGGATTAAAGCGGAGGGGGAGGGGGGAGGGGGGGGGGGAATAAAATTGACTTCCTTGCTGTGTTTGAAAATAGAAGTAGCAATTTACATAAATGTATACTGTTTTATACATGTACATGTATCATTAATATTGTGAGCTTCTCTAAATGCAATTTATTCACTATTTGTAAAATTGTATTATTCTTAAAGATTCTTTGACCTATGTATATTGTTTGTCAGTCTCAACCAATATATTTCTGTATCATCAAGTATTTTTTTATATCAGATTTGATGTGTACTACATGATTTGGTTGTTTGGAAAGCCGTTAAATTCCTTCGTTATCTTTTTATTGTGTTTATTCATAGGTTGGTTAATTGCATCAATCCTGGGAGTATACGGAGGATCAACAAACTGCCCACACCCATTGCTGGCTTGGTGAGTGATGATATAGAACAAACAGACTTGTAAACTGGAGCTTGAGAGACAAACTGTAGTCTCTCATGTTACTGCAGTCTCTCATGTTACTGTAGTCTCTCATGTTACTGTAGTCTCTCATGTTACTGCAGTCTCTCATGTTACTGTAGTCTCTCATGTTACTGTAGTCTCTCATGTTACTGCAGTCTCTCATGTTACTGCAGTCTCTCATGTTACTGTAGTCTCTCATGTTACTGTAGTCTCTCATGTTACTGTAGTCTCTCATGTTACTGTAGTCTCTCATGTTACTGTAGTCTCTCATGTTACTGTAGTCTCTCATGTTACTGTAGTCTCTCATGTTACTGTAGTCTCTCATGTTACTGTAGTCTCTCATGTTTTTGTCAAATTTGCCAGAGCTGTTAATCACTCTTCCAGATTTGTTTTGCGAGAGTGATTCAGTCTTTTTGGTATTTTTCATTTACCAGGAGAGTGTACAATAACTCTCATGGAGGGAAAGTTAGGCGAGTGATGGAGAGGGACTGAAACTGCATTACAAGATACTCATACATTACAGGAGCCGCAGAGCACATTTGAAAGTTGGTGGGGGGGGCTGAACTCTATACTGGCCATGTTAAATGTTGGACTTTTGCTACAAATGTATCTAAGATAGGACTTATAACATTGCGGTCTCAAAAAGTGAGCCCCATCCCACCCCCCCACCCCCCCCCTCTAGCTCTGCTCCATGGCCCCTGCATTAGAATGTGTGGGAACATTGGAAATTAATTAATGTGTGGGAATTAACATTGGAAATTAATTGTTGTGTGAGAACATACATGTACTTAAAATTGGAAATTGAATAATGTGCGGGAACATACATTCAACATTAGAAATTAATTGATGTATATAGTACATGTACTCATCATGTTGTTAGCTGATTGCCAATGGCAATGTGCATAATGCAGAACTTACATTTGTAATAGTTTAGGTCTTATTTGTGAAATAATGTTTTCATAGGCATGCTCGATGGTTATTTTATGCACGGTTAGTTTGGGAAAGCCAGCACCAGGGCTTCGTGTTTAGAATTAGTGCGCGAGCTAAAAATAGCTCACGTCAAAATATTTAGGAGAGGGTATTTAAAAGTCAGGCGAGTGATTTCAATATAATACAATATAAAATGTGACAGTTTACGTGAGCTAAAATCACTCTCGTGACATGAATTTACGCGAGTGTTTGCGTGCAGGTGAGCTATCACTCGCGCTAAACACGAAGCCCTGCAGCACCCTAAAATTTATAAACTGAAACTTTCCCAAACTAACCGTGTGTGAAATAACCATTGAGCACGCCTATGAAAACATTATTTGTATTCTAACGCACTATTCAAATTGATTATCAACAAAGATTATAGTAAAAAGTTGAAAAAATATGGTAAACTTTGACATCCTTTCTCCCCTCAGTGGCGTCGGAACGTAATTGAAAGTGGGGGGGCCCACTAGCACAGCCCAACAGGGAAGGGTCCAGTGGCCATGTACATGTAGGCCCCTGAAGCTCCGGGGTCCTAGATCGCCGGAGATGTGTTCTGAGCACTTTCCCAGAAATAAAACTGATCATACTGCATGCAGATTTATGGTTCTGTTTTCACGATTTTTCGCAATTATAAGCAAGCATCGATATTGAAAACATTGCACCTCATGCCTGCATCCATTTGACTTTCTAGTTATATTTAAAACATACAAAACGAAGACTTTTAGTTCTTGGAAGGGAAACCAATATGCCTACCGATACGATTCATTCACACAAAGATAAAACGAGGAAATTCTCACAGCCCAACAGGCGAGGGTCCAGGGGCCGCCTAGGCCCTGGAAGCTCTGAAGTCCCAGATCTTCGGAGATGCATTCTAAGCGTTTTCTCAGAAATAAATTCGAGCATAATTGTATGCAGATTTATGGTTCTATTTTCACGAATTTGGGGGCGGGCCTTCGAACCCACTGCCCCTTTGTTGAAAAAACTGGACCATTGATATTGGCATGATTGGTTGGCATTGTGCCAATATCAGTGGACAAATTTATGTGGTCTCACTAATGGGGAGTGATTCTGTCAGCTGAGTCAGGCTTTGTGGAACATACGTGGATAACCTCCTAATATTACTGTATTGGGCTGAAAAACGCAGCATACTTGTGCATCCAGTCTTCATTAATTTTCATCAACATTGGAAGCGTGCATCATTGCATCAAATTCTAGTATTTTCTATATTATTTGAAAGATTAAATCTAGGGTCTCCAAATTCATCTTATACATGTGTATATGCAATTGGTGATTGGCTAGAAGCCTGTCACAGATGACTGACCTTGATCTATTTTTTAAAGGTCATATTCTGCTTATGGTGATATAACATGAAGAAATAAAGCTAGGCTTTCCAAATTTAATACTATGTATACATCTGGCAAAGGTCCAGAGTGGTACTAAATATGACTGAACTTGACCTATTTTATCAAGGTCAAATTCTAATATTTGCTATATTTTCTGAAGGAGTGAAGCTAGTCTCCAAATTCATGTTACTTATGCACCTGGTGATTGAATTGAAGCCTACATTGTATCTCAGTTGACTGACCTTGACCTATTTCTTCAAGGTCATATACTGTTTATTATGATCTAACCTGAAGACATATAGCTAGGCTTTCCAAATTAATACTATGTATACATCTGGTGAAGGTTCAGAGGTGCACTGGAAATGGCTGACCTTGACCAATTTTATCAAGGTCAAATTTTAGTATTTGCTATATTTTCTGAAGGACTGAAGCTAGGGTCTCCAAATTCACATTACTTATGCAACTGGTGATTGACTAAAAGCCTATCTCGGTTGACTGACCTTGACCTATTTTTTCAAGATCACATACTCTTTATTATGATATAACATGAATAATATATCTAGGCTTTCCGAATTAATATTATGTGTACATCTGGTGATGCTCCAGAGATGTATTGAAGATGACTGACCTTGACCTATTTTATCCAGGTCAGATTCTATTTAGTACAATATTCCATGAAGGGTTATATCTAGTACATTGTCCAAATTTATACCACTTATGGCTGGACCTGAAGCCTATTGAAGAATATCACTGACCTTGACCTATTTCCAAAATGTCAAATTTTATATGTTAAGTCTGAGATCTCTAAATTCATGTTCCATATGCAATTAAGTTAGAATTGACCTGAAAATTGTTGATGATGAATGACTTTGATCTTTGTTTCCAAGATCAGATTACTTGATTTGATATTGAGCAATATAGAAGAGTATATCTAGAGCTAAGAATTTGGTCATGCTGTACCAGAACCTCAGCGCAAATTTTTTCCCATCAATAAGGCTTTGAATAGAGCTGACTTGGCTCAATTTCCTATATCCCCCTATACAATTTCCAATGTATTTCTAAAATTAGAGAACTACAGTTAACCCTACTAGATCACATTTTTGTTAACCTACATGATGTCAAAATTCTAAACATACATCTTATGCAATTCATGATTGCTGAGTGTAGACAATAACTGATATGGGGTATTGTTGCCCATTGGCATTGGGCTATTTTCTTTAACATCCTGAGCTTAGGCCCTACTCCGCTCTGTTTAGTAATGGACAATGCTGATTGCATGCCTCAGAGTTTTCCTATATTTTCCTGATTTTCCTATATTTTCCAGTATTTGCTCGAAATCTCCGATAGTTCCAATATTTTTGCAAAAACCTAACTATTTCAACTTATTATCACGAGAAATGGAGTGAGTAGTATCTGTTTTTGTGATGTCGCTATCAATGATAGAATACAGGGTTCAGATCGGATCCAACATATAATATTCCACATCACTAATCAAAAATTGTTTTTCGCATATGTGAACTGTCAGCTGATGTCATTTCATGACTGATAAGTTATGCTGGTCACACGGGTGGTGCTGATAAGGTATGGTGGTATTTCATTATTCCATTCCATAAAATTGTGTAAGAATTCGCCTATATACTCTTATATTTCTGGGGAAAATTTCCTGTATTTCTCCTATATTTTCATGAAAAGTGTTCTACATTTTCTCTGAGGCAACCTCTGGGTCATCTATACATGGTAAGACTGACCCTGGAATCGTGTGTATCCATTCTCAGCCTACTCTCGGCAACTGCAAGAGGGAATTTCCTGAAATCAATACCACGTGACTTTGTCAGCCAATCAGCTAAAGTCTACCTACGTAACCCCAACGTAACCCGCCATTTTTTAGTCATGTGTCGCCCTACTTGTTGAAAATTAGAGATCTACATGTACAACGCCTCTTGGGTGATATGAAAGTTATTCATACCTGATTCTCTTGGGTGTACGGACATTTCTCCCAGTGGACATTTCCCCCATGGACATTTCCCCCAGTGGGTATTTCCCCCAGTGGACATTTCCCCCACCCTATATTATTAGGTTATTTTGAACATAGATTTTAAATAATTTGGCAATAACACAAATTTAAGATATTATACATATACACAGTATATATCAGTATTATACAGTCTTATAGCACATTTTAAAACAATATAAAAGATGTATAGATGGTATATACAGGCCTTCAAGTGCCTCCTATATTTCCTATATTTTCCTATATTTTTGAGTCATTCCTATATTTTCATATATTTTACTAAAAACTTCCTATATTTCCTATATTTTGACTTTTTCTCATGAAAACTTTCACCAATGCTCTGAAATGAGTCAATTTGGCATGAGAAAACAGATTTCAGAAGAACATTTCAATCTCTCTTTCTTGATGTAAGCAGCAGAACAAGTCTCCTCAATCACCACCACTATGACCGCATTCAATGGAAATAATTTTATTAAACAACAGAAAACTACTTATTTTGGAACATACAATGTAGTAGTGACCTGTCTTACACTTTCCTATATTTTCTCCTGTATTTTCACTGTGAGCCACTTGCAGGCATGTATATAGCATAACATTAACTGTTCGTATAGGTTGGTGTCACGAAGCCATTTGATGAGAATAAAATTGAACTAAGTGAAAAATTATTTAAAAACTATGTTCAAAATAACCTAAAAATATAGGGTGGGGGAAATGTCCACTGGGGGAAATGCCCACTGGGGGAAATGTCCATGGGGGAAATGCCCACTGGGGGAAATGTCCACTGGGGGAAATGCCCTGGATTCATCTCTTGTAAGCCCAGGCAATATCTGTTTCCGAAGTGGTATAAAAACCTGTAATTTATCGGATTTCTCCAGTCTGTTCTCTACCGGATGAACAGAATCCGGTAGTACCGGATATCGCTCCGCAATAATGGAGACACATGATTCGCAGGTCATCTTATGGATGGCGAAGTGCACGCAAATGTCTCTCAGGGGCACTCTGAGCCCTGTGATTGGCTGAGAGCAATACATATACGCAAGCTGCATGTCACATTGTTAAGACCAATGTAATGAGAGGGTACATGTATATCTAACAGTGGGAGGTACATGTGTATACAATCTGATACTGTGATAATGATTTGGTAAACCAATAGGTTGCTGGGATGTTAGGGCAAAATAGACTTTTTGTTTCTGATCAGTTTATATACATGTACTAATTATCTAGATGTACTATACAATTTACACTAGCATGGCTATTGGTTGGGTGAATTAAGTAATTACAGCACTTCCATGTTATTCACCACAGTTTGCTGCATTGTTTGAAGAAAAAAAATGAATTTGGCTAATGGTTTAGCACTCCAATAATGACACGTCTTCTCCCATTGAAGTGTGAAGACTAGTACTTAAAGATGGGTGACTCATGGTGACTATATGTATTCATGAGGGGAAAAAAGGTATAATTAAATAAAATGTGTTTCCAATACTTAAGCGAGTCACAGCACATTTATATCCATGAATATATATATCATTAGTTTGTGTTATTGATAAGTGTAGGTTGTCATAGTGACCTTGATTTACAGGATAGATTCTTTTAGTCATCTATTTGGTAAGGGCTTTTCCATTAAAAAGTGTGTGCCAGGGGGGAAGGCACTTCGAAAAAGCACCCGCCACCTACCAACATTGTTCGATGAACACACCAAGTACCCCGCGGACATGCTTTTCCAGCTGACCAACCACCTACCAACACATTTTTTTTTCACTTATTTTTGTCACCAAGCACCCAGGATACAATTTTTTTTTCTTCACCACCCACCACCTACCGCACATTTTTTTCCACTGACCAACATGTATACTTTAGAGAATATAGGCCACAAAAAGGACCATGAATCTTCATTCCACAAGTCTTGATAATAGATACATTGTTCACTCACTGTTACATGTATATCTTACATGTAGCAGTTCAAATCCAAACCAATGATCTGCAATTGCTGAATATATAAAAGTTAAAGACTATGAATGCACTTCTAAGGCTCATCACCCGTGTCGGAGTAGCAGTTGGAAGAAGAGAGACGATTCTGTTTGTAGTCTGGACTGAAGCTTGTAGAAATCATTCTACATCCTTAATATAGTAGGGCTACATGTATATATTTACCCTGATCCAACTGATGATCCATATTTACTATACATTCAATCTGTATTGTTCAATATATAAATTTAATAAATTATATGCATGACTGTTTTTGCAATTATACATGTACATGCATAATTGTCTGTGTTTATCTTTATGAACCATCACTTACTCTTCAGACATCTGTATTTACTTGAATTTGATTGAAACTTACTGCAGCTATTTCATTTGGATATCCTACATGTTACATGTTGGGATTGCAGTAATTTGTGTCAGATGAAACGCAGTAAATGGGAAGAGTTTAAACAGGAGAGAATCACCCATTTTTCTTGTCTTTGTTTAGACTGAAGGGGGGGGGTTCGCTTGAATCCTCCATAACCTAGAGCCTATGAAGATTTAATTTCTAAAATTTAGATCTGGTGCATCAGAAATTGACAAAGTTGATAAACTGAAAAATGTTGATGTGCCATCTGTATTTTCATCACCCCTCCCCCCCCCCTTAAAATCAGCCCCTCGGGAATGCATCAGTCAAATACATCTACCTCTAGCATAAGCCAAATTTATTGCAACTTTTGAGATGGCCCAAAATCTGATAAACATGCATATGGGCTCAGGTCTGGAATTAGGTTGACCCCTTAAAATTATTTCATATCACTTTTTTTATTCGGACTAACTAATTTATATTGTAGGAAACAGTACAGATTGGTGTACAAGCATTTAGGCTCTCAGAAATAAAGCTAGCTGTCACCGGTCGTTCCGTTGTAATGCAAAGCGTCAGTGTTGTTGTTGTACAAGCAGACAATCTGACAGTCTCCAATTTACAGTAACCAATCGAGAAAACAAGAAAATACTACAACATACCATGCTGTTTAGTTCATAGACATTTATTTCATAGACGTTTAGTTGATATAAACGACAGTACAATTCACAAACACGCGCCATCAGGTCTGCAAGGCAGAAGCACGTGGGCAGAAGAGATCAACGCGCTACCTGTCAATTTACGGAAATGGCCGAATTACCTCCCTTGGTTTCTCGGTTTGTTGTCAACGGAAGTGAGGTGCAAGAAACTCTGATTGTCCGCAAATGTGCGATGAATTTACACTACCGATATTTTCTTCTCAAAGAGGACTGACCGACAGCTATTTTACTAAGACGATTGAGCAACCGACATGATTAAAATTAAAACAAAATTTACCAAGGACCCAACGGAACGAATTTTCAGTTAGACCAAGTACCCAGAAACACAGGTTTATTTTTTACCAACCACCTACCGACTCTTTTTAGACGTGCCGTCCCCCCCGGCACACACTTTTTAATGGAAAAGCCCTGATGTATTTCTTTTTTGTTCATGCAGTATATTCAAGTTAATCTTCCATTCATCTTTTGCCCTTATTTTTTAATTTTTTTTTTTTTGTTTAATTTTCTATGATCCAAACAGACATTATAATATCCAATCTCAGTAAACTCAGATATAATATCACGGAATATTATATCTGAATTCAGCCCTATATAAATCTCGTGCGAATTTGAAACTACTGTTGGCCAATCAGATGGATAGCTTGTTGAAACTATTTCAAAATCACGACCACAGTAATTACACACGGTAGCTCGTGGTCTAGTGTATAAACATTATTCTGAAACAGTTTCCAAATATGGCATCATTTCCAGACAGGGTGCGTGGAAAACCGTAAAGATCAAAGAGTTTACCCCAACCGAAAAGTCTGGCTGGGGTAGAAAATATCCAGAGATTGTGCTGTGCAAAGATGTTAATCTCTCTGTGAAGTAAACGTTGATCATTGTCAGAGAGAAAAGGTTGAAATGGTCATGATTGACTTATTATGGGATCTCGTAGAATATCGGCGAACATTTCGCATGAAGTTTTCATAGCATTACGTCTAGATGGTATTCCCCTGATTTACCATCTTGGTTTACCTAGATTGTATAATATCGTGTGCACCAACTCTGAATATCTGCATGTCTGCATCAGCTTTCCACTCAATTTCTGGCTTCTCTGAATCAATTTAACAGTTCGCAATATATGACAGTGCTTTAACATGAACTTTATTTTGTTTTCTTCATTTCTTATTAATCGGTTTCAGTCCTGGTTGTGAGAGGCGAAAAGTTGCTCATGCTCACCTACGTGTATTTCTCACCTATCGCCTAAATTTATGTTGTTTCACATTGTGAAAATATTTGCCTACTACTAGCCTTAACAATCTGTGTCACGTGAGAAGGTGAATGCTCTCCTGTGATTTCCTCATGGCAACATCTGACCCATCTCAGGGTTTCATATAGCTACAACATGTAACCTAGTGATGACGTTTATATATTGACCTTATATTGTCACTAGGTTACAAGCCGCTCCTTACCACATTTGTCTTTTATTTTCCGTATGGTATAAAGAATCAAGTTACGGCCACATACCTATTATTTCTTGGTAGATGGTATCATTTCGAATAGCGGTGACACACTGCCCGCAAAATCCGCTGCCGATTTCATCGCATTTCAGCCAGTTTTTCCAGCAGCTCCCGCTTCGATCTGCAATTTGTCTTCCATGTTTCTTTTCGAAATGAACTGCGCATGCGCCAATGCCGTGACCTTCGTAAAACTTTCTCACTGTTTTAGGAGATGTGAGAGATTTTAACGACACTCTATTGTAGCCCTTATGTCCCTTGACAAAGGGTTTGTTACAATTAATGCAATTATCCATGCTTAACTTTGACAAGTTAAAAATCGTCTGCTACCACGCTTTCCGGTTTTACAAAGGTCACGGCATTGGCGCATGCGCAGTTCATTTCGAAAACAAACATGGAAGACAAATTGCAGATCGAAGCGGGAGCTGCTGGAAAAACTGGCTGAAATGCGATGAAATCGGCAGCGGATTTTGCGGTCAGTGTGTCACCGCTATTCGAAATGATACCATCTACCAAGAAATAATAGGTATGTGGCCGTAACTTGATTCTTTATACCATACGGAAAATAAAAGACAAATGTGGTAAGGAGCGGCTTGTAACCTAGTGACAATATAAGGTCAATATATAAACGTCATCACTAGATTACATGTTGTAGCTAGGTTTCATACACGTCGTGTTTTGACACCGGTAATCGGTGTCAAAACTCCCGTAAAAACTCAATTTTGTCACCAAAAAACTGAAGTCTGAGTGTTTTAGAAGGGAAAAACTGAAATTTTGGAAAAAAACTGAAGTCTCCAAAGGCCAATACTTCGTAATTTCGTAATTTATAATCGAAAGATATTGCGGGCAAACAAGCGGGAAATGATTCATACCAGAATAAATAGGTCGGCAGTTCCGGTCATTTCCGTGAGCTAATTATTTATGTCCGTTTCCCGAACTGTTATCGGGGTCATGCCGTCGGTAACCCTAAAACCTGTATTCATACTGAATGTATGTGGGGGTTTCCGAATGGCGTTGTGTGGCGAAAAAAAAATTGAGGGAGAGTTTGACATGTGGGAATGACAAGCCCCCAAAGACGTCTAACTCTCCTTGGAATGGACAGGTAAATATCTGACCATCGCTGAATAGTATTTATGATAAAGGAGACGATGTAATCTTCGCATAGGGCATTTGTTTTCACTCAAAGTTGAACGATCTTGTCGTGTTGTTGTTGTAAAGAAACTGGCATGTCGTTCGCATGTACGCATTGTACGATGTTGAAACTGAAACCAAAGTTTGATTGTACCGTAGTTAATAAAGTTTGAATGGGTAATTCAAAGACAGCGAACTGATTTAGCCACAATATCAACCTGACTAGATCGTTCTTTGATTTGGAGATACATAAAGAAGAGTTGAAATGTTTTTATACTGACAACACTTTTTTGAGATGGTACAAACATGGAGGTAAATTCGGATCCATGGTGCAAACAAACCAAAACAACTGAAGTTGATTTTTAAAATTACTAGAATAGGCACCCATTTTCTGGCATTGAATTTAACTGATCTGTCTATTATCCTGAAACAAGTGTCCCACATTAGGGCAGCACAGAAACATTTCAAATGCCTGCCCCATCAACAAAAGTCTGGCTACTGCATTTACATGATTAATTTTAGGTCAAACGTTATGGGCAAATCCATTCTTTCAATAAGGGTGGTCAAGTCAAACTGTTTGGCACTTATTTGCAGCCTTCAATAACCAAACATGGTAAACTTATGTATCCGTCTAGAGTCCGCACGATCCTATCGAAAATGAGCCAGCTGCCTTCACGCAATAGTTTACAAAATTGTGCGCCTTTTCAAACAGAATTCTCTAATTCATTTCATTTTTATGAGTTTATGGTCGCCATGGACTAGCTGCAGTTATGACGATTGCTGTCTTCAATCCTGTAAATTTGTTTGCATTGTCTTTTCATCTCTCTTTTTTTTAATTTCTCTTTCGAATCTAACCCTGGAGTCTAACTTTTAATTTTAGTCTGAATATTTGCCAAATTTCACATCAAATCTTTTGAAAAAAGTTATGCAAATATTATAATGTAAGATTTTGAAAGGGAAGTCTGGTCCAGATCCAAGTGGTTTTTAATTAGCGTACATGTAGCTGAAACGTTTCAAAACTTGCATACTTAAATTGGACATCATTTGCAATCCAGAAACTGATACATCGATTTCATTCAAAATTACCAAGTTTGTAATTTTAAAAATTAATTTGAATTGCCTTGTCTTGTCTTGTTGACATCCACAATGTGACATAATGTGCTGAAAATAGATGGTATCTTAGACCTTGGTAAATTAAGACCATAAAACTGAATATGTTAAATGATCTGTTTGTTGCTTTATTTTCACAATTCAAATACATAGCGGTATTGACAGGCTCCATTGATGGTCGTATGAAAATTTGTTATATACATTACTTATGGCGGTTGCAAAATTAGAAATAAACTCAATAGAAGTCTGTCGGCCGGCGACAAAAACGTAAAAATACTCAATTCAGGTGAAAAAAATATTGAATTTTCAGTATCCGGTGGCAAAAATTTGGACTTCTATGAAACCCTGCATCTACATGTACTATCCTGACTAGCATATATGATGATCATCAAAGTTTAAATTCAATTGAATTTTGTTCACTGCTTGGTGACCTACATGTTTAGAAAAAAAAAAGAAGTATGTGTTGTATTTCCACCATTCGTATTCCCGGGCCTGAACTTGATGTTTGAGGTGTATTGTATAATAGAGGTTTTGTTCTTTGCTATGTATGGTTAGATGATGTTTACAGATGTACATGTTTGTAGATTGTAGATGTACATCTATTGACAAACATTCTTTCATGTTGGGAGAGGAGATAGAATTCCAATTGAGACCCTGATCTATCCATTCAGCCAGGGTATGTTGACAAAGTGCCTGTGCAGGATTGTCATCAAATTTCATTGGATGAGTCACTTAGTCCGATTTCAAAAGCACTGTTATTTGTCAGGCCAATCTAATTATTTGTTTAACTGTATCTCAGTTTCTTGTGTTTGTACAATCTGCACTATAGACCACTCTCCTGGATTCTGTATTGCGTGAGTGATCACTGGATTATGAGAGGAAATCATTCTTGCCAAAAACACTGCGATACTGAATATATTTCCATATTTCATGAGAGTGGTCAATAACTCTCCTAGTGAAATGTTTGTGAGAGTGTTGAAGAATGAGAAAGATCACCATCAGTCCCCTTAATTAGCTTCAGCAATCAGCAATTGCCTAGCAGCAAAAGTTTATTCAAGGTGATATTTCAGTCTCTTGTGGCCTCAGTTTGGCTCAACATCCATTATCTTCATTGTATCTTTCTCGTCTGAATGTTCTCCCTCTCTGATCCTCCTCTAATATGGCTGTGTACACATCTGTAAATGTGTCGGATTATGTAGAAATCTGGCAGAGTGTAACAACTCTCCCTGTTCATATATGATTCTATGGCTCTGAATACCAGAGGGGTAAAAACCCGGTGAAGGGAGGGAGTTTCGGGGCTTGATTCATTCCAAATATGTACATGTATACACAGAACATGGATGAAAATTTGAGGAGAGAATTTACCTGAAAAGGCTTGAGCACTGTAAAAACATTGTACAAAAAATATATCGAACCACCATGGCCTTGATCCCACACAAATGTTAACAGTTTATATATTGTAAGAAAACGGATCGTGGCAACAGCAGTTCGTAATACTTTACTGCTGTTCTCGTGGTGGGTTCTAAGAGATTTTCAGGTGAGAGTTTCAAGATGAAGAAACTGTGAGATGAGCTGGCATACTTGTGCCACTCACAGGTCATTGATTTAATCAGTTATATTGTAACCACCTGTAGATTTGTTGAATGTGGAAGCAGGTTTCTGGTCACGGCTCCTGCAGAGAACATCCGACAACACGCTTTCTTTGAACTGTGCTTTGTTTGAGAGGCTGCTGTACAAATTAAGCTAAAGTTTGGACAGTTGCAGACCACTGCCAGGATCAGTTGATTTACCGCTGCACTGGCCGCGAGGCATTTGTTTTTTCCGACAGAATAAAGCAGGCGGTGCAAGGTGAGTTGAGCAAGGCTACAATGTGTCAATCTGTTTTCTCTCTAGTTTCCATACAGAATGGCAGCTGACAATGTGTTTACGCCAATTCAATGGGGTTGGGGTTAATCTTCTGCAGTGATTAGGATCCTGATGAAGTTTTCCATGGTGCACCATCGGATTTGGATTAATAATTATATATCCATCATAATAAGTTTTGATGATAATCTGGGTGTTCATGCAACTTGATACACTGACATATATGTGTGACACAGAAGTGAGTGACAAAGTGACAAGCTGATAGTTTTCCTCGGACAATCTGGGATCATTACTAAGAGCCTTTACCAACAGGAAGTTACAGTATTCATTCTAACAAGCAGTATTTGTAACTGGTGTCATATAGTTTTGAGAGCTTCCACATGTATTTCTCATGATGGAAAGTCAGTCTTCTGGGTGGAAAATCTCCCATGATGCCTTAATTAGTGCGTTTGACCCAACTCACTACGATTCAGTTTTTTTATACGCCTCTCAATTTTGACGGGACGTATTATGGTATGGCATTAACTTTTCTTGTGGACGCAACACATCATAGAATTTTTACTGGATTCTTTCCAAATTTGCCACACATACATGTATACATGCATGTGAACTTTTCGCCCCGATCCGGTGATTTCTCCAGAGTTATGATCCTTGAACATTGAAAAACTACTTCTGTCAGCTAACTTTTCTTATGAACGCAAGACAGCTAAGAGGTTTTGCTGGATTCTTTCCAAATTTGCCACAGATTATTGTCACTAGGTGAAGATGTGCATGTGACCTTTTTGACTCCATCCAATGTTTTCTCCAGAGTTATGCCCCTTGAATGTTTTTGTCCGCTCTCTTTTCTTGTGAACACAACACGTCAGAGGTTTTGCTGGAATCTTCTCAAAATTGCCACACATTCTTGTCACCATGTGAAGATGTGCAGGTGAGCTTTTCGACTCGATTCGATGTATTCTCCAGAGTTATGCCCTTGAATGTCGGAAAAACTTGAGCTCTGTCAGCTACCTTTTCTTGTGAACACAACTCATCAAAGAGGTTTGGCTGGATTCTAACTGTGCCACACATAATCATTAACATGTGGAGAGGTGCATGCAACCTTTTCGACTCGATCGGACGTTTTTGTCTGAGTTATGCGCTTTTATCATAAAAAAAAACTGCTTCCGTCTGCTGCTTTCTCTTCTAAACACACTTCCTCATACAGTATTTGCTGGATTCTTTTGAAATTCACCACACATTATCATTACCATTTGAAGATGTGCACATTACCTTTTCGACCTGATCTTACATTTTTTCCTCAGTTATGCCCCGTGATTGCTGAAAAATCACTTCCAGCTGATATTCTTAACGCAACTTACGACGAGGTCATGTATGATTGTTCAGACACCCTGATTTCTTCATCATAAGGATGGAGCCTGATTTTCATGAAAGCATTTATCATCATGATGTGCTGTTTGATTTCCTGAAACATATATTATGTGATAGGACGACCCTGTTACTATCACATCATCGATCAGCTGATCTGAGGATCATCTCCTTCAATTTAATGCGCATAAATGTATTTATCTCCTAGGCTTTACTTCCCCTTTCTCCTTTTCGGGGTTCAGCCATGTTGTCTACTGTTTATGTTTAAGTGCGTATCTTGAGTTCAATTGAACTCTTGTTTATCTCTTAAAGAGTGGGATATCATTCACAACATCTGAGATAAATTGGCAGTTTTTACCCCTCGGCCAAAATTTGGCCGAAGGGTATTGTCGTCGTCATGTACGTCTGTCCGTCTGTCCGTCCGTCCGGCACACCTTTCTCGTTACCAAGATATCTTCAGAACGACTTACCCTAGGCACACCAAACTTGCAGTGCACATCCGTATGCTTGTGGCCCAGAACCCTATTGAATCTGGACCTGATTGGTTAGAAACTTTGGCGGCCATCTTTAATTTATGCGAAACCATCACAGCTTTCTTGTTACCAAGATATCTTTACAACGACTTACCCTAGGCACCCCAAACTTGCACTGCACATCCATATGCTCATGACCTAGAACCCTATTGAATCTGGACCTGATTGGTTCGAAACTTTGGCGGCCATATTTAATTTATGCGAAATCATTAATCTTGTGTATCTTAGGTACCATTTCTCTGTTCAGTGTGAAACTTGGTATAGATCATCGATGCATCAAGAAACTTCAAAGGAATGACCAAACCAGTTTCCCTGATTCGGTAAAAAACCTTGGCGGCCATCTTTAATTCATGCAGAATCTTTAATGATGTATTTCTTTGATACCATTCAAGTGTTCTATACGAAACTTGGTATACAGCATCGATGTATCAAGAGATCTGCAATGTATAGCCACATCAGTTCCTCTGAGTGGCGGGAAGGATGAGCGGCCATCTTTAATTTATGCAAAATCATTAATGATCTCTATCTCTGATACTGTTCGAGTGCTCGATGTAAAATTTGGTATATATCATCGAAGCATCAATAGACTTACGATAAATGACAGTTCTGGCGTTTCTGATTGGGCGGAACCTTGGCGGCCATCTTTAATTTATGCAAAATCTTCAATGATATATATCTTTGATACCATTTCAGTGTTCTATATGAAACTTGGTATCCAGCATCGATGTATCAAGAGACTTGCAATGAATAACCACATCGGTTCCTCTGAGTGGCGGGAAGGATGGGCGGCCATCTTTAATTTATGCGAAATCATTAATGATCTATATCTCTGATACGGTTCAAGTGCTCAATGTAAAATTTGGTATACATCATCGATGTATCAATAGACAGTTCTGGTTTTTCTGCTTGGGCGGAAACCTTGGTGGCCATCTTTAATTTATGCAAAATCTTTAATGATGTTTATCTTTGATACCATTTCAGTGTCCTATATGAAACTTGGTATACAGAATCTATGTATCAAGAGACTTGCAATGAATAACCACATCAGTTTCTCTGAGTGGTGGGAAGGATGGGCGGCCATCTTTAATTTATGCGAAATCATTAGGGATCTCTTATCTCAGATAATTTTCAAATGTTCGATGTAAAATTTGGTATATATCGTCGATGCATCAACAGACTTATGTAATGAATACCGGTTTCTCTGATTGGACGGAAACGTTAAAATTTTTCATAATCTGTATATTTGTTACTTGACTGCTTGGTGTTCCTGAAGTCTTGTTTTAAATTGAATACATTATGAATGGCTGGCACCCAGAGCCGAGGGATTTTCAGATGCGCAGCTTCGTATTTATCCCAGACACAGCAGTCACTCAGTGATTCGACACTATAACCTGTAATGCATATAAGCCCACTTAGTGGAGACTGGCGATCGATATTTGAAATGAAATCTGCGTGCTATTTCCAATCAATTGTAGGATCATTAACATACATTTCCGTCCGTGTGTCCATCCGTCTGTCCGTCCCTCGTGTCCGGTCTATATCTGGGACAGTTTTCTATCTACAGTGCTAATTTTTGGTGAGTGGATACCCTACGGGGAGACGATGTGTCGCGTACCAAAATGAAGGTCAAGGTCAGAGGTCAAAGGTCACTGGCCTAAAAAACAGGAAATCACTGAAGTGTTCGTGTCCGATCTATATCTGTGAACGTTTTCTATCCACAGTTGCAAATTTTTTTGAGTGGATACGCTAGGTGGAGACGATGTGTCGCGTACCAAAATTGAGGTCGAGGTCAGAGGTCAAAGGTCACTGTTGCCGAAAATCAGGAAATCATTGACAGTTTTCTATCTACAGTTCTAATTTTTGGTGAGTGGATGCCCTAGGGGGGAAAGATGTGTTGCATACCAAATGTAGGTCGAGGTCAGAGGTCAAAGGTCAGTGTGACCGAAAAATCAGAAAATCATTAAAAACTTCTAATTTTTATACGCCCGCCCAAAAGGCGGACGTATTATGTGATGGCGGTTTCCGTCCGTCGGGCCGTCTGTCCGTCTGTCCGTCCCCCGTGTCCGGTCTATATCTGGGACAGTTTTCTATCTACAGTTCAAATTTTTGGTGACTGGATACCCTATGGGGAGACGATGTGTCGCGTACCAAAATGAAGGTCGAGGTCACAGGTCAAAGGTCACAGGCCTAAAAAACAGGAAATCACCGAAGTGTTCATGTCCGGTCTATATTTGTGAACGTTTTCTATCCACAGTTGCAATTTTTTGTGAGTGGATACGCCAGGTGGAGACGATGTGTCGCGTACCAAAATTGAGGTCGAGGTCAGAGGTCAAAGGTCACTGTTGCCAAAAATCAGGAAATCATTGATCGTTGACAGTTTTCTATCTACAGTTCTAATTTTTGGTGAGTGGATGCCCTAAGGGAGGGACGATGTGTTGCATACCAAATGTAGGTCGAGGTCAGAGGTCAAAGGTCAGTGTGACCGAAAAATCAGGAAATGATTAAAAATTTCTAATTTTTTGTGAGTGGATTCAATAGGGGGGAATGAAGTGTTCCATACCAAAATATAGGTAAAGGTCGAAGGTCAAAGGTCACTGTCACCCAAAAATTAGGAAATTATTAAAAATAACATTTCTTTGTGTCAGTAGATACATTAGAGGACATGATGTGTCACATATCAAAATGTAGGTCAAGGTTAAAGGTCAAGGTCACTGTGACCTAAAATCATGAAATTATTGAAAATCATGATTTCTTGAGTCCATAGAGAAAATACGGGTAGCCATTTTGTCATGTACCAAAATTTACATCCAGGTCAATAGTCAAGATCACTGTTACACCAGAATCAAGGTCAAAGGTCAGTGTGACTTAAAACTCAGGAAATCATTAAAAACTACTAATTTTTGGTGAGTGGATTCAATAGGGGGAAATGAAGTTCGCATACCGAAAATTAGGTCAAGGGTAAAGGTCACTGTGACCCCAAAATCAGGAAATTATTAAAAATAACATTTTTTTGTGTCAGTAGATACATTAGGGGGACATGATGTGTCACATACCAAAATTAGGTCAAGGTCAAAGGTCACTGTGACCCCAAAACCAGGAAATTGTTAAAAATCATGTTTTTTTGTGTCCATTGAGAAATTACGGGGTTTGTCATGTACCAAAATTTAGGTCAAGGTCACGGTGACTCCAGAATCGAGAAATCTTTGAAAAGTACTTTTTTGTGTCTAGATACATTAGGGGGACATGATGTGCCACGTACGAAAATGTAGGTCAAGGCCGAATGTCATGATCACTGTGACCCCCAAAATCATGAAATTCATAAAATCATGATTTTTTTGTGTCCATTGATGGGAAGATGATGTCGTGTACCAAAATTTAGGTCAAGGTCACTGTGACTCCAAAATCAGATATCATTAAGTCACATTTTTTCATATGCCTATCGAAGATTAGATCATGTAATGCGATGTTGCGTTCTGTCCATCCATCCATTAACATTTGTTGTCCATACGATAGATATCTCTAGTTTCATGGTATGGAATGGTATCAAATACCTTACTCGCATGGTGAAGAGGAGCCATACATCAATTTGTCAAAGATCAAGGTCACAGTCCCCCAAAACTGAATCATTTTTATATCTACAGTGCTAATTTTTGGTGAGTGGATACCCTACGGGGAGACGATGTGTCGCGTACCAAAATGAAGGTCAAGGTCAGAGGTCAAAGGTTACTGGCCTAAAAAACAGGAAATCACTGAAGTGTTCGTGTCCGGTCTATATCTGTGAACGTTTTCTATCCACAGTTGCAATTTTTTGTGAGTGGATATGCTAGGTGGAGACGATGTGTCGCGTACCAAAATTGAGGTCGAGGTCAGAGGTCAAAGGTCACTGTTGCCTAAAATCAGGAAATCATTGATCATTGACAGTTTTCTATCTACAGTTCTAATTTTTGGTGAGTGGATGCCCTAAGGGGAGACGATGTGATGCATACTAGATGTAGGTCAGAGGTCAAAGGTCAGTTTGACCGAAAAATCAGGAAATCATTAAAAATTTCTAATTTTTTGTGAGTGGATTCAAATAGGGGGAAATGAAGTGTCGCATACCAAGATGTAGGTCAAGGTCGAAGGTCAAAGGTCACTGTGATCTCAAAATCAGGAAATTATTAAAAATAACATTTCTTTGTGTCAGTAGATATATTAGGGGGACACGATGTGTCACATACCAAAATGTAGGTCAAGGTCAAAGGTCAAGGTCACTGTGACCTCAAAATCGTTGAAAATCATGATTTTGTAGTCCATTGAGAAATTACGGATGGCCGTTTTGTCATGTACCAAAATTTAGGACAGGTCAATAGTCAAGATCACTGTGACTCCAAAATCAGGAAATCATTAGAAGTCAAATTTTCATATGCCTGTTGAAGACGAGGTCATGTAATGCGATGTGGGTTCTGTCCATTCATCCGTTAACATTTGTTGTGCATGCAAAATCTCTAGTTTCAAGGTATGGATTGGTACCAAACTTTGAGTATACCTTACTTTCATGGCAAAGAGGAGCCATACATCAGATTGTCAAAGGTCAATGTCACAGTCCCCCAAAACTGAATCAAGTTTAGCTGACTATATGTGTTAGGTTGGAATATTCCGAGTTCTCTCCCCTACATGTATATGGCATTTGTCCTGTGGAGTTGCTTGTCGTGTTTGAAACAGCTACATTTAGTTAAACTGTTGTGAAATAAAAACCATACATTTACTAATTTAACGGGAGAGGGGTCCTTTATGACCTTCATCCTGTTTTAATATTAACTCGAAAACAAAGGTTTACTTCATCACTTTCTTCTTCCTTCATGAAAAATTTTCTCGTCTGAGAGAAATCCATTTGCAGGAAAACTACTATTTTCTTGTGTTTGACTATTGTCCATTTCAGTGTGGGATGTGTGAGCTCTCGGCTCTTGCTCCAAGGTTAATTAGTTACCAAGAGTTAAGCTCATTTTAGTTTATCATTCAATATAAGATATATGTTACATTCTCAGAAGCACAAAATTGTAGACCTTTCTCTGGATTTCTAGCTACCAATTGGAATCAAGGCTATTAAACAACCTTGAAATTTGGACCAATGTAATTCCAGATATACGGGCGTATATTGAAGCCCCTTGGGCTCTTGTTTGTGAGTGGATTCAATAGGGGGAAATGAGGTGTCACATATCAAGATATAGGTCAAGGTTGGAGGTCAAAGGTCACTGACCCAAAAATCAGGAAATTATTAAAAATAACATTTCTTTGTGTCAGTGGATACATCAGGGGGACACAATGTGTCACATATCAAAATGTAAGTCACGGTCAAAGGTCAAGGTCACTGTGACCCCAAAATCATGACATTGTTAAAAATCATGATTTTTTTAGTCCATTGAGAAATTACGGGTACGGTAATTCCCCTAATAATTCAATCACATGAAGTTCACTTTTCAACTCTGTTATTCAAACACAGAGAAAAAGTAACATTCTCATTCTTCATTCAAATTGAAGAAAAGTCATATAATGACAAAATGTGACACTTTGCAGCTGGTGCCATCAAGAATATTCCCAGATATAAGCCATTTTTGCTGCACTTCCGGTGATCGAATTATTAGGGGAATTACCGTAGCCGTTTTTGTCATGTACCAAAATTTAGATCCAGGTCACTGTGACACCAGAATCAAGGTCAAAGGTCAGTGTGACCTAAAAATCAGGAAATCATTAAAAATTACTAATTGGTGAGTGGATTCAATAGGGGGAAACGAAGTGTCGCATACCAAAAATTAGGTCAAGGGTAAAGGTCACTGTGACCCCAAAATCAGGAAATTATTAAAAATAACATTTTTTTGTGTCAGTAGATACATTAGGGGGACATGATGTGTCACATACCAAAATGTAGGTCAAGGTCAAAGGTCATGGCCACGGTGACCCCAAAATCGTGAAATTGTTAAAAATCATTTTTTGTGCTCATTGAGAAATTACGGGGAGATGGTTTGTCATGTACCAAAATTTAGGTCAACGTCAATAGTCAAGGTCACCGTGACTCCAGAATCAAGAAATCTTTGAAAATTACTTTGTTTTGTGGCCGTAGATTCATTAGGGGGACATGATGTGTCACGTACCAAAATGTAGGTCAAGGTCACTGTGACTCCAAAATCAGGAAATCATTAAGTCACATTTTCATATGCCTATCAAAGACGAGGTCATGTAATGCGATGTTACGTTCTGTCCATTCATCTATTAACATTTGCTGTCCATGCGATATCTCTAGTTTCAAGGTATGGAATGTATCAAATACCTTACTCGCATGGTGAAGAGGAGCCATACATCAATTTGTCAGAGGTCAAGGTCACAGTCCCCCAAAACTGAATCAAGTTTAGCTGGCTATATCAGGGATTCTAAGTCCAAATTTTACGAACCAAAATCGGGAAAATTGAGGTTTTTTTCACTCAAATTGAGTTAAAATAAAATTTATCGGCATTTTTTATCCCTCAAATTGAGTATATAAATTTTTTACAAACCAGGGTCATTTTTTCCCCCAATGTTGAGTATATAATTTTTTACAAACCAGGGTAAATGTTACCTTCTGTGAACCTTGTCCACTGTTACCAATTCAGGTATTTTTTAACCTTTTGTGTAATTAAAACCATTTTGTGTCGTTGATTGCGTTTACTCGTTTCCATCATTATGTTTTCAGGTATCCGGCAGGATACATGAACAAATTATGTTAGATTTATTCAAGTTGTTTACGAGTAATACTTCAGGTAATCAGGTAAAACTTTGTAATGCTGCCGGTACTGGTTTTCATTTATATATACATGTACATGTAGTTCTCATATACATGCAGTGAGGAGTGTCAACTATTTCCCTCTCTGAAAGCTGTTATATCTCAATCAATCAACAGTACATAACAGAACTTTTAATTCCTTTTTCCAACTTCCACACAGGACTGTCTGAATAATACACAAACACACATCCAATTTCAGTATACAAATATGGCCCAACTTGTTAGGTGGTAATTATAAAGAAAATATATATTGATATCATAAAAACCCCATTTATCTATTAATTTAGATCTAAAATTAAATTTGAAGAAACCATTATCCAAAATTTAACATTAACAGAAAAATAATTTTAATTATGGAAACATTTAACAAAAGCAGTGAATTAATAAATATAAAAATATTGTGATGACATAAGTGAAGCATTTGCGTACACTTCGCCATCCATAAGATGGCTTGCGAATCGTGTGTCTCCATTATCGCGGAACGATATCCGGTGTTTTGTCTGTTCGGCCTTCATCCGGCGGAGAACAGACTCGAGAAATCTGATAAATTACAGGTATTCATACCACTTCGGGAACAGATATTGCCTGGGCTTACAAAATATATAGGTACATGTATGAATAACTTTCGTATCATACAAGAGGTGTGGTGGATCTGAAATTTTGAACAAGTAGTTCATCACATGACTCGAAAATGGCGAGTTACGTTGGGGTTACATCGGTAGACTTTAGCTGATTGGCTGACGAAGTCACGTGGTATTGCTTTATGGAAATTCCCTCCTGCAATTGCCGAAAGTAGGCTGAACATGGATACACACGATCCCAGGGTCAGTCTTACTCCGTATAGATGACCGAAATGGTTACAGGTTGATAAGTGAAGTTCCAGTTATTGTGATATTATTCAATTACAAATGACCACCAAAAATCACACTGGTTTATAAAACGATGATTGTAGGCCTATATATTTTATTTATATACACGATGATTGTATTGGGTTACACAAATAATAGGAGTCTTGAGGATGATATTATTTTGATAGAATATGGTTAACAAAAAAAAAGGAGGAAAAAAACAACAACGAAACGCTTCAAAACGCTTGCTTGCTCTCTCGCTAGGAAGAGTTCACTCCCTTGTCATGTTCTCAAACCGCACGCTGTACGGTTGTGTCAATTTTCGTTATAATCAAACCAAAGTGAAAATGATACAGTATTACTATTTTCTCAAGACAGACTACACAGATTATACAAAGAAATACTTACGATTGGCATTCTACGAAAACAACGTGTGTTTATTCAGTATCGTTTGTATCTCCCTGCGTTGGAAGGAACGAGAACGAAAAGGTCGAACGAAAACGAAACCAAAAAAAAAATGGCGACTCGTCGATTGTTCAGGGAAATTACGGTTCATAAGTATTTGGGATTCTTCCACGGAAATATACGTCGATGTAACTAACATTACGTCAGATAAACTAGTCTCGGATGAATATACCCCGTTAACACTAAGTCATCCGAGGTAAATTCAGAGCAGCTGACGGAGTTTGCACTTGACGTTGTTGTTGCTGCCGACAGATTCACATGTGCTTTCGCGACCATGGGATGATTTCCCGACAACCGGGTATTGAAATTTCGAATTTACGAAGCTTGAAAATTCAGTTTCCGAAGCTTGAAAATTCAGTTTCCAACACACAAATTGAGTATAAATATTTTGGTGAAAACTTTTGATTTTTTAGTCAAAAAAATTGAGTTTTGAACTGAAAAATTGAGTTTTAAAACTCAATCTACGAACCGAAATTCGGTACGTAGAACTGACGTGTATGAATCCCTGCTATATGTGTTAGGTTGGAATAGTCAGAGTTCTCTCCGCTACAGGCATGTGTCCTGTGGAGTTGTCTCTCGTATTTGAAACAGCTACATTAAGTTAAACTGTTGTGAAATAAAAACCATACATTTACTAATTTAACGGGGAGAGGGGTCCTTTATGAACTTCATACCTGTTTATCAACTCAAGAACAAAGGTTTGCTTCATCAGTTTCTTCTTTCTTCATGAAAAATTCTCTCGTCTGAAAGAAATCCATTTGCAGGAAAACTGCTATTTTCTTGTGTTTGACTATTGTCGATTTCAATGTGGGATATGTGAGCTGTCATTACTTGCTCCAAGGTCAACTAGTTTCCAAGAGTTAAGCTCATTTTAGTTTATCATTCAATTTTAGATATGATACATGTTACATTCTCAGAAGCACAAAATTGTAGATCTTTCTCTGGATTACTAGCTACCAATTGGAATCAAGGCTATTAAACAACCTTTTAATTTGGATCAATGTAATTCCAGATATACGGGCGGAAAGCCGTATATTGAAGCCCCTTGGGCTCTTGTTGGATATAGTAGAAGTTTCGAAAACAAACTTGAAACCCTCCGTTACCATGCTTGTCTGGAATTGGCGAAGACTGTGACCAGCTGACCCATGGCGGAGGAGTCATAGCAAGCAATCATAGGGAATGTTCTAGTTGACCTATCCATTGTTATGCCAACAACATCACAAAGCTAAAACATAATGCCTTTGGTGTCGTCATCATGATATCGTCATACCCAATTGTTGTGCAATGTACATCACAATAGTACGTCTGACACAACTGACTAGTCAATATTATACGACGTGATTGTAATCAGACTCTGACATCATGGGTCAGAGGTTTACGGCTTCAATACGTTTTTCACCACATCTGTTTTATTGTATTGAAAAATCCAATTTGATATCGTTTTCCATAGAAAAAAAAATAGCAACTTGTTCTTTATACAGCTTCTCTGTATGTTTTCATGCAAACTATACAGGGGGTATTTCATAGAACCTTTAACAGTCTTTGATATAATTGTTTTATCTTTGTATATATGTTTGTGTACATGTGTGCACCTGTGGTTATTCATATTTTCCAATATGTGTCAGAACCATCCGTGTGTAGTCCAGATCATGATCTTAGTTTGTAGATGCTGAATGATTAAATAATTGTACCCATAAATAAATACCAATATCTATTTTTAAAGCTTTAAAAATATGCTAATATTGATAACCATTCATAAGTCAACCAAACAGGCCTCATGCCTCAATATATCAATATATTTTGGATTCCACAAGTCGAGAATTTCTAAAGACCCTAAGTACCCGGCTGTACGGAATATCAACAATTTTCTAAGGTAGATTATATACCGACTAGGTTAAAGGGACAGGTGATACATGCATCCACATATTTCAAATGCCTTCTTTTGTATGTGGCCATTTCACACTTTCTATGGAACATCAGCGGTACAGCTGTAAGTGGCGGTTTATAAAGATAGTGTTGTTAATAGCTCAGACTCACTGTTATAAATATATATAGAAATGATTCTTATTTGGAAACACCCAAAGCTGTTTAGTGGAGGAGTATATATATGTGTAGATTGTATCTAGACCATTTTCTGGGCTGAGGTTGGTATGCTGGGGGTTGAGTTATGACGTGGATTCACAATAGCTGATGTCCCTTTGCACCGACCCATCAAAATAAAATGTGTCCCTAACATTTCAGGCACTGAAATGGTGGCTGCGTCGGTCAAGCTCAGAAAACTGGTTATTCTAAAATGATGATGAAAAAAAAAAAAAAATCCACAGAAAGTTATCTAGGCCAAAATTCCAAAACTGATATTTTGTCGAAGGCATGTTCACTCGGTGAAACCTTCTCTGAAACTTACATGGAAGATGCTTACATGTACATGTACCTTGCCAATGTGCAGCCAGGATTTTTGTGCATTTCGATATATTTCCCACGAAGTTCTAGCCCATTATCCGATCCAACAAGCTTAGTATCTTGCAGATGTGCATGGTATATTTCTTCACCCCGCTCAAAGCATTTGTGCCACAGTAGCTGTTGCATTCTGGTGGGGGCTAGTTCTTCTGTCCCACTCTATACGGCTGCTACACATAGCTATTGTTGTAGCATACTGTCATCTCGGGAGATAATCTGGTCATTGTCTGCCAACCAATCGGCATGGAATGCACTCTTCTTAGGTCACCAATCAGATTCTCGCTTACTTAAATTAGGCTTATTGGTGAGTATCATGCACACACGGAGTCAACGTGTATTTGAGTTGGATCAAAAAATGGTGGAAGTGTTAACGACAATGAGTTAATATGAAGAGAGGTTTTTACCCCTCGACCAATTTTGGCCATGGGGTATTGTCATCTTGTACGTCCGTCTGTCCGTACGTCCGTATGTCCATACGTGAGCGAGATAGCCGGAAAACCGTTCCACTGATGAATTCCAAATTTGGTATGCTTATTTACCTAGTCAAGGACCAGAAGCCTATTGAATTAGGACCTTATTGGGAGGAAACCGTGGCGGCCATCTTTAATTTTATGCAAAATGGATAATGATCCATATATCGAAAACCATTCAACTGTTCAATACATCATCGATACATCAAGCAACTTTCAATAAATTACCAAAACGGCTTTTCTGATTAGCTGGAAACCTTGGAGGCCATCTTTAATTTATGCAAAATCGATAATGATACATATCTCTGTTACCATTCAATTGTTTTTTTATGAAAGTTGGTATACATCATCGATACATCCAGATACTTTGAATCGGCACCTGATTGACCTAAAACCTTGGCGGCCATCGTTAATTTATGCAAAATCATTAATGATTTCTATCTCTGATACCGTTGAAGTGCTCGATGTAAAATTTGGTATACATCATTGATGCATCAAGAGACTTACGATAAATAACAGTTCTGGTTTCTCTGATTGGGTGGAAACCTTGGTGGCCATCTTTAATTTATGCAGAATCTGTAATGATGTATATCTCTGATACCATTTCAGTGTTCTATACAAAACTTGGTATACAGCATCGATGTATCAAGAGACTTGCAATGAATAACCACATCAATTCCTCTGACTGGTGGGAAGGATGGGCGACCATCTTTAATTTATGCAAAATCATTAATGATCTCTATCTCTGATACCGTTGAAGTGCTCGATGTAAAATTTGGTATACATCAATGCATCAAGAGACTTACAATGAATGACAGATCTGGTTTCTCTGATTCGGTGGAAATCTTGGTGGCCATCTTTAATTTATGCAAAATTTTTAATGAGGTTTATCTCTGATACAATTTAAGTGTTCTATAAGAAACTTGGTTCACAGCATCGATGTATGAAGAATTGCATTAATGAATAACCACATCAGTTCCTCTGAGTGGTGGGAAGGATGGACGGCCATCTTTAATTTATGCAAAATCATTAACGATCTCTATCTCTGATACTGTTCAAATGCTCAATGTAAAATTTGGTATACATCATCATCATTTGGAATACCGGTTTCTCTGATTGGATGGAAACCTTAGGGGCCATTTATAATTGCAAAATTTTTGATAATCTGTATATTTGTATGTTGACTGCTTGGTGTTCCTGACATCTTGTTTCAAATTGAATACAAAATGACTGGTGCCCAGAGCCGAGGGGTTTTCAGATGCGCAGCTTCGTATTGAAACTATGTGTGATCATTTCAGTGTAGATTCATTAGCAGAAGGGCAGAAATTAATTCTGAGATATAGTGCTAAGGAGAGAAAAGATGTAAGAAGACAGGTGGTGGTAAATCGCTCATGTTTCAAGCATTGTCCACGGTGCACATAATGCTAAAATTTGGTGACGTAACTATTGAATAAGAGATAAGACCGGGTCATGTTGTACTTGTGGTGATTATGAAAGAGAGTTTCTAAAACTAATGCTTTCATCTAGACATGAAAACTATATCAAATCATAATCCTACTCAATTTCTAACAATGAACATGCATACACATCTGATTCATCCCTCAGTCTGTTTTTGTGACATATTTAGTGCAATACACAAGCAGCCCACAATGTTTGTGGCATTTTGTTGTGAGAAGAGTTTAGCTTATATACATGTATTCATTAGTTGGCAAAAGAGTGAATTTATGAACCAAAGCTTGTCTGAAATGTATCATGGCCGATTTGTTGTCAATATTTCTGCAGTTTACATAATGGATTTAATTCTTTTTCACGAAGAGAACACAGTAATATTCTGAACATGTACTTCCACCATCTGTCAATTTGTTTTACATGCGCATGTAGTGAACTTCCTATCTCCCCAAACAGTGAGTGGATTGACTGAGAGCTGACTGATATAATATGATCACATTATATTCATTGAATATCATACCTGGCCATTAGGCTGAGAGCATGGGTTTGATCTGTTACATCTAATTGAAGGAAACATGCCCAGGGCCTATTTCAACAACTTTGAAACATGCTTTTAGTATGTTGAGGTTGTGCCCTAACTGTCCAAACTCTGTCAGAAGTTTTGTCCTTTTTCCTCAACCTTAGATACATGCTGTCATACACACTTGCCGAGCCATAGGCCTATCTCAGAATGCTTGAAACTTGAAACAGGCTAGTACCTCGGCAACTTGAAACCGGCTAGTACCTCGGCAACTTGAAACCGGCTAGTACCTCGGCAAAGTCTCCTCCCAATGTTCAAAATCCTTATCTTTCATTCAACCATTGATATGTTGCCGGCAGCCATGTACAAACATAATGTTTACTTAAGGCTGAGAGATCCATTGAGGTGCTAAATCATGTTAGTATGTTTGTTAATCAGGTAGATAGATATCACAATAAAAAAGACAAATGCAAATATGTGAATGAATGTGAATGGATTGGGCTGGCTCGGGGGGTGAGATGCAAATCTTAACGTCCTGCACTGCCTTATAAAGTAATTGTCGACAAAATTATTGCAACTTAATGAAAAACGAAAGCAATGCATGCATGGATTTTCAGTGTGTTGTACATGCTCATTTGTATGAGCTCTTTGTTTTCAAGTTTGTATATTTTGGCCCTGGGTTCCTTATTTATACTTAAAACATTTAGACATGTCAAAGTGAGACCAGATCTTTAAGTGTTTGCTAGAGTATCCAGTTTAATGGGTTTTTGTAAGTGCATGAATTTTAATTATTTACCTAAAATATTTATATCCTATTTCTTATACAATGTTGAAAGTTGTTTCTAACAATCATTCCTTTCTTTCTCTAATAATTTACAAGTGGATAATCTGATTAGACGCATACATTCTATGCAAACACATATTGTGATATGGGCTAAGTGCTATAATCAACTTTGGATTAGTTTATTGAAGTCCTTACATGTACAACATGGAATTGAAAGAAAAAATACACAAAAGCTATTACATGTCCATTAATGGATCGGGGAATATTACAGGTTGTAGATAGGCCAGTAGGACTTCATTCTTTTTTTATTATGATAATCTATTCTTAAGGGTTCAGGGTAAAATAATTCCTGTCAGCCTTGACAAGAACTGTGAAATGACGTAGTGAAATTCCTTGTGTCACATGTTTGCTATACATGTGTGAACGGCACACCTCTGTCTGTCAACGAGCTCTCTCATTCTCCGTGGCGAATGAGCACATATTCTTCGCACGATACATTGTTACTTTCTACACTTAGCCTTTCTACACTTAGCCTACTGAGTTAGGTGGGAGCACAGGAAATGCTACTATCTGTCATCGGATAACGCCCCTTGTCCATACCTTTATTACCCAGCATGCTTAGTTCTGGCCTGTTACCTGTGCCTGCCAATACTTCTGAGAAGGTTGAATTGTAAGACTGTGTTGGGACATAGCTCTGGCCTATTCATCTCCAGTGGAGCGAGAAGTATGGATCTATTAGCCGGGGATAATTGCTGAGGTTTTAAGACTACCTGACAGGTGGCAGAGTAGTAGTCCTTGGGCCGTATCACTTCTTTAGACTGCATTTGTACCATTGGCTAACCACAACTACAGTCACTTGACAAGAGGTGTTAATCTTAGTTTCTATCTGTCCCTTATCACCCAGATTTGATGGTGTAGTCAGAGACCCAACACGAGACATGTGAGTATATTGCTTCAAAGTTTCTACTGTTAGATTTAGCTTTTGAATCTTAAAACTTTATATTTTACACAAGATACAGGTACATGTAACTGAAATCATCAATAAAAAAACATCCTGCTGTCTTAGCGATACAACAGTTTGATGCTCTGCATCCAGCTGTTAAAACATGGAAGTTGTGAACTAAATTCACGAGATTTGCACCTCTGATCTAGAATAGTCCAGTATGAATGTGGAGCTATCCCCAAGGACTGGCATCATACCAGCACCATGTACATGTATAATATCAGGGATATCTGGGTATCTGCCATAGAATGAGATCGGGATTAAGGATTTGTCGTCTGGCTATGCTGTGAAAACTGTTTGAAGTTTACCTGTAACCGGATTTACCAGAGCCGAACAGTTTTTCCAGGTTTGGGCTGCTATAAAGAATCTCTCGTATAGATGAGAGGTCATCGGTTCAATTCCAGTTCACTGCCAGTAATACTTTCTTTCTTTCTTACAATCAATACATACATGTATATCACTTCATGGAGGGCTCAACACCTCTGATCATTTATCCCATGAATTATTAATGTATGCGCTTCTAGGAATTACTATGATTTCTTGTGAAAATGTTGATCAGTTGTCATTCTGGTGTGACTCCAGGTACTATAGAGAAAGGCTACATGGCAGCAGTAGCTTGGACATTGTAGATGATACAGGTACAATAATGTACTTTAACCCTACCTGGCCTGTGGGGGGCCCATTATGGCCCCCCCTACCAAACTTTCTGCGCTATCTCCGGAACGACGAAAAATGGAGTGCTGAAACTCCGGGACTTTATAGTTTATCATATTGGGGTCATTTTGAGCCCATTTGCATAACCCCCTGAGCAGAGCATCATGGGTAAATTCAAGATGGCGGCCATGTGGGGTACCAGAAAAGTGATGTTTTTGTCATATTTCTTCAAAATTTCTGCTTTTCCGCGATGAAAAGTGGGCAAAACCTATTTTATTTTACATCACATTAATATTTACTAATTTATCATGCAGTTTTTGCGGAGAAATTGCATAAATAAAAAATTCGGAAAAATCGACCAAAAAATGCCGTTTTTATACGCCCGCCCAAAAGGCGGACGTATTATGTGATGGCGGTTTCCGTCCGTCTGTCTGTCTGTCCGTCTGTCCGTCCCCCGTGTCCGGTCTATATCTGGGACAGTTTTCTATCCACAGTTCTAATTTTTGATGAGTGGATACCCTATGAGAAAATGATGTGTCACGTACCAAAATGAAGGTCGAGGTCAGAGGTCAAAGGTCACTGGCCTAACAAACAGGAAATCACTGAGGTGTTCCTGTCCGGTCTCTATCTGCGAACGTTTTCTGTCCACAGTTGCAAATTTTTGACAGTGGATACGCCAGGTGAAGACGATGTGTCGCTTACCAAAATTGAGGTCGAGGTCAGAGGTCAAAGGTCACTGTTGCCTAAAATCAGGAAATCATTGATCATTGACAGTTTTCTATCTACAGTTCTAATTTTTGGTGAGTGGGTACCCTAGGGGGAACGATGTGTTGCATACCAAATGTAGGTCGAGGTCAGAGGTCAAAGGTCAGTGTGACCTAAAAATCAGGAAATTATTAAAAATTACTAATTTTTTGTGAGTGGATTCAAAAGGCGGAAATGAAGTTACGCATACCAAAAATAAGGTCAAGGTCAAAGGTCACTGTGACCCCAAAATTAGGAAATTATTAAAAATAACATTTTTTTTCGTCAGTAGATACATTTGGTGGACACGATGTGTCACATACCAAAATGTAGGTCAAGGTTAACGGTCAAGGTCACTGTGACCCCAAAAGTATGAAATTGTTAAAAATCATGATTTTTTGTGTCCATTGGGAAATTACAGGGAGACGGTTTGTCATGTACCAAAATTTAGGTCAAGGTCAAAGGTCGAGGTCACTGTGACCCCAAAATCAGGAAATCAGTAAAAATCATGATTTTTTGTGTTCATTGATAGATTGAGGGAAGACGATGTGTCGTGTACCAATATTTGGGCCAAGGTCAAAGGTCAAATCATTAAAAGTCACATTTTCATATGCCTGTCGAAGATGAGGTCGTGTAATGCGATGTTGTGTTCTGTCCATTCATCCATTAACATCTGTTGTTCATGCGATATCTCTAGTTTCAAGGTATGGATTGGTACCAAACTTTGGGTATATCTTACTCGCATGTCAAAGTGGAGCCATACATTTGAGATCAATTTGTCAAAGGTCAATGTCGCAGTCCCCCTAAACTGAATCAAGGTTAGCTGATTAAATGTGTTGGGTTGGAATATTCGAAGTTCTTCCCCTGCATGTATATGGTATTGTCCTGTGGAGTTGTCTCCCATGTTTGAAACGCTTCATTTAGTTAAACTGTTGTGAAATAAAAACCCTATATTTACTAATTTAACGGGGAGAGGGGTCCTTTATGAACTTCACTTGTTTATTAACTCAAGAGGTTTACCTCATCACTTTCTTCTTCCTTCACAAAAAATTCCCTCATCTGAAAGGAATCCATTTGCAAGAAAACTACTATTTTCTTGTTTTTGACTATTGTCGATTTCAGTGTGGGATATGTGAGCTCTCAGCTCTTGCTTCAAGGTCAACTAGTTACCAAGAATTAAGCTCATTTTAGTTTATCATTCAATATAATATGTGATATACATGTATGTTACATTCTCAGAAGCACAAAATTGTAGACCTTTCTCTGGATTGCTAGATCAAAGCTATTAAACAACCTTGAAATTTGGACCAATGTAATTCCAGATATACGGGCGTATATTGAAGCCCCTTGGGCTCTTGTTGAAAATGACGTCACCAAAGTGGCCATCTTGGATTTTTTCACATTTTGTGGTAGAGCTTGACCCAAGGGTATAGTGTGGTAAGTTTCAGCCCCCTAGCTCAAGGGATAAGAAAAAAAATAATTAGGGGGGGGCCATTTTCGGCCCCCCCCCCCCCCCAGGCCTGGACAGGTCCCAAAAAGCCCAGGCCAGATAGGGTTAATGGAAAATACAGATGGGGACGGGTATGGTCATCATCAGTATCATCTGTCAGTTTATCTGCCTCTCTTCTCATCATTATTTCTTGTATTATTAAACACGTACAATGAAGACATGGTAACCTACATGTAGTTGATTTTCTAAATTGAAACCATATTCGGCATATTAAACCTATTGAAGATGACTGACCTTGGTATTTACATGTATCTGAAGATTGAATTAAATGTAGCCTTTATAGTACCTGAAGAATTACCGTATAGATTTTCAGCCTTATACATGTAAAAGGGTTGAAATAATTAGTGCATTTATTAATTTGGGGGGACACCATAGCACCCACCTTTATCAGAATCAGTGCTACAGCGAGGCACATTATTGGAGGCTTAGACTGTACATACAGTCCAACTGGTCTTAAGCCGCCCTCCAGCTTAGGACAGCATGGTTTACCATACCATGTTTGTCTGGCATAGGAGGTAGATTAAAGTGCCAAACAAATTAGGCCCTCTGACGATCCATTGTGATCACCAGTGTCTGTAGAGCCTAATTCTCAAAATTCGAAATTCAAATTTTTATTGTAGTTTTGGTTAGGTTTTTGTTAGGGTTTTGCTAGGGTCTGTTTGTTTGGGTCATCGTCGCCATGTGTCCAATAAGGTTAGGTGCGACGTTAAACTTCAAACAACCAACCAACCAACTGGTCTTAAGCGACCGCACTTGGGAAACAGAAAAAGTTGATGTCTCTTAAGACATGTGGTCATTTAAAAGGTGTTTTAACCTCGAAATCTCATAGAAGGGACATTTATATTGCTCAATGCAGGTGTTCGTGAGTGCAGGTTTAACTGTACTTGCATATTTAAACACATGTTTATCTGTACATGTACGTACTTTCCTCCATATAGTGAATGCAAAACAATGCAGTTCAAAATTCTTGAAAGTGAATGTTAAAACTTTATGGTTCTGATGAAATATTATTTTGTAGATATCAAGTTGATAAATTATAATAAATTTTCATGAGTATTCTGCACATCTGTCACTGTGCTGGTATGTAAGAATTCTTCATGGCCTAGTTTTCTAATCAATATCTGAAACATTGATTTATGGCAGGGTTTTATATAAAAACACGGGATATACTCAATTTCCTGTGATGAAAGAAGAAATATCAGGCAGAACAAATTGATTGGCACATTCCTCCGTGGGCGTCTAGAATTGATCTTCTTTTGAACGAGTTTTTTTTTCTTCTTTTATTGGGCAGATGGATGATAGCATCTCTGATCAACAGTAAGACAGCTGCATTCATCTGCAAAAAATCATCCCCAAAGTAATACAGGTGACATAGTGAAGGGATACCAGCCTAGCTTACATGGTACTTCAACAAAAATAGTACTATAATCTACAGGTGAATGGCATACATGTATGACAATTAGAACTCAAGCTACATGTACCTGTATTACCCATATAAAGATTTACAAATATGGCAGGATCAGAACTCGACAAATCAGACCAAGTATAAACTACAGTTTGTTGATGTATGGCCGGCAACACAAAATGGATCTCAATGACAAACACTGTTTAGAGAGAATTAGTTGGTCATCAGGTAGATTATAGTCCGCTGAATGTGGAGTTATGCTCTGTGGGGATGCTCATGCAGGAAGTACATGTATAGACAGTTTCCATACCTGTCATTAGTAATTAATATCATGTTATCTGCAATTAGTTCTATGTTTATGGTGAATTACAAAGGAATATGTGTTGTTCATTCTTCAGTAAATTATTAATGACATTTTAGCAAATGAAACTTTTATCCCCTGTAAATTGTGAAAACTGTCATTACAATTTTGACAGCTTTCTATTTAAGGTGGGTGGCATTCTGCAACACTTCACAGCAATAGCTTGAAGCTCAATTGTCAGTGAGTGTTTGTACATTGATATATATGGAATATGTGGTACATCGTAGTGACTTCTGGCATTTCTCATGGGCTGTTGGGCACACTTTAAATTGCTAGACATAAATTATACTCAAACTTATATGTGCATTATTGTCCCCCGCCGCAACGCGGCCGGGGACTTTAAAATGGTTCTTGGTTCTATGTGTCCGTGCATGTCCGTGCAAATACTTCGTAAGCAATAACTTCTAAATGCTTTGTCGGATTCCTCCGAAATTTGGCATCTGCATTCTTTGCGACGAGACGTCTCTTGGTATTACGTTTCAGCAAGATCCGCCTGTAGGTGGCGCCACTGGGGTCTTGCTTCTATGTGTCCGTGCATGTCCGTGCAAATACTTCGTAAGCAATAACTTCTAAATGCTTTGTCGGATTCCTCCGAAATTTGGCATCTGCATTCTTTGTGACAAGACGTCTCTTGGTATTACGTTTCAGCAAGATCCGCCTGTAGGTGGCACCACTGGGTCTTGTTCCAATCTTTAGTGCATGTCCGTGCAAATACTTCGTAAGCGATAACTCCTAAATGCTTTGTCGGATTCCTCTGAAATTTGGCATCTGCATTCTTTGCGACAAGACATCTGTTGGTATTACGTTTCAGCAAGATCCGTCTGTAGGTGGCGCCACTGGGTCTTGTTCCAATCTTTAGTGCATGTCCGTGGATGCTCGTGCAAATGCTTCATAAGCGATAACTCCTAAATGCTTTGTCGGATTCCTCCGAAATTTGGCATCTGCATTCTTTGCGACAAGACGTCTGTTGGTATTACGTTTCAGCAAGATCCGCCTGTAGGTGGCACCACTGGGTCTTGTTCCAATATTTAGTGCATGTCCGTGTAAATACTGCGTAAGCGATAACTCCTAAATGCTATGTCGGATTCCTCCGAAATTTGGCGTCTGCATTCTTTGCGACAAGACGTCTCTTGGTATTACGTTTCAGCAAGATCCGCCTGTAGGTGGCGCCACTGGGGTCTTGCTTCTATGTGTCCGTGCATGTCCGTGCAAATACTTCGTAAGCAATAACTTCTAAATGCTTTGTCGGATTCCTCCGAAATTTGGCATCTGCATTCTTTTCGACAAGACGTCTCTTGGTATTACGTTTCAGCAAGATCCGCCTGTAGGTGGCACCACTGGGTCTTGTTCCAATCTTTAGTGCATGTCCGTGCAAATACTTCGTAAGCGATAACTCCTAAATGCTTTGTCGGATTCCTCTGAAATTTGGCATCTGCATTCTTTGCGACAAGACGTCTGTTGGTATTACGTTTCAGCAAGATCCGTCTGTAGGTGGCGCCACTGGGTCTTGTTCCAATCTTTAGTGGATGTTCGTGCAAATGCTTCATAAGCGATAACTCCTAACTGCTTTGTCGGATTCCTCCGAAATTTGGCATCTGCATTCTTTGCGACAAGACGTCTGTTGGTATTACGTTTCAGCAAGATCCGCCTGTAGGTGGCACCACTGGGTCTTGTTCCAATATTTAGTGCATGTCCGTGCAAATACTGCGTAAGCGATAACTCCTAAATGCTATGTCGGATTCCTCCGAAATTTGGCATCTGCATTCTTTGCGACAAGACGTCGCTGGTATTACGTTTCAGCAAGATCCGCCTGTAGGTGGCGCCACTGGGTCTTGTTCCAATCTTTAATGCATATCCGTTCATGTTTGTTCAAATCCTTCGCGAGCGATAACTTTCGAACAATTTGTCGGATTTCTTCGAAACTTGGTAAATGCATTCCCTGCGACAAAACACCGTTGGTGATGCGTTTCAGCAAAATCCACCCGGAGGTGGTGCCACTAGAGTTCATTCCATTATTCCATGCTGCAAGTGATAACTTAGAAACACTTGGTCGAATTTCTTTGAAATATCCTACATGTGTACCTTTCTGGGTAACATGAGAAACGTTGCGGCTCATCGGATTCTTCTCAAATTTGGCATGCATTTACCATGCCAGGAGCTGTTGCTTGGGATTGCCTTTCGCTCACAGGTGGTGCCACCTGGTGGCAACATCACAAATTCGTTTCCGGGTAATAACTTGAGAACTGACCATCGGATTCTTCTCAAATTTTGTATGAATGTACCGTGACATAAGATATCGCTTGATAATGCATTTCACTGACTTGCGCCTAGAGGTGGCGTCACCTGGTGTCAAAATCTAAATTTGGTTTCTGGGCAATAACTTGAGGACCCTCATCGGATTCTTCTCAAATTTGGTATGCAGATGTCCCCACGATACCATGTTCCTTGGGATTGTATTTTCCCGCTTCTGCCTACAGGTGGCGTCTCCTGGTGGAAAAATTTGTTTCCAGGCAATAATTTGGCAACTGCTCATCAGATTATTCTCAAATTTTGTATTCATATGTGACCCGCCCCAAATAACATGAACACCGGTGGGCATCTAGTACCGGCAATAACTTGAGGACCCCTCTTCAGAGTCTCAAAGTTCATATGCCGATACCATGACATGAGATGTCATTTGGGATTGTGTTTTGCCTACTTGCACCTACAGGTGGTGACTCCTTGTGGCAAAGTCTAAATTTGGTTTCTGGGCAATAGGTTGAGGATGCCTTCATATTCTTGTCAAATTTAGTTTGCAGATAATATGCCATGAGTTGTCTCTTGGGGTTGCATTTCGGTTACATAATTTTCATGCTACATGGTAAAGAAAATATATTACAGTAGCAATCAACATTCAGTCAGCCATTCGGAGTTGATCTCAAAACCTGGGAAGGTGGAAAGACCCCTCTGCTTCTTACGCCTGTGAAGTAGCTGTTGCCATCCTCATGAATATCTTCTGAAACCGACAGCGCTTATAAATATTGCTGCCATTTTGGCGGGGGACCTAGCATCCTCTGGCTGCTTGTTATCTGTTCCACTGAACATTGTACAAAATGAAAAAGCATGTTCTGTCAAAAATGAACATTACATGAATTACACTGTACAATACACATTTATTATAACATGGTCTGGCAGTTGCATGATTTAATGATGGCTGGGAATTTCATTGAATGTTTTATATGCCAGTTGATAGATGATTCAAAGTTGTATATTGAGATAATGGTTTCTGTCCATCCATCTATCTGTCTGTTAAACTTTTTTGTCCATCTCCAGTTATAGGTACTTGATTGCTACCAAACTTGTGTACATGTATACCTTGTTGATGAGTCACCGAAAGAACACTTTATTTTGAGGTCAAAGGTCAATGTCACTGGGAAAATCTGCAAAAAAAAAGTGGAAAATGGAGAAAGATTGGGACCAAAACTTGAAGAATACTTTGCCAACGGACAAAGAAGAACCCCATTCTATTTTGAGGTCAGAAAACCTTCAAGAAAGGGAAAAGTATGCATTGGTTTGAAATTTTGAGTATACTTTGCTGATGGGCAAAGAAGAACCCTATTTATTTTGAGGTCAAAGGTCTATGGCCTATTTTGAGGTCAACGGTCTGTACCAAAAAATTTAGAAAAAAACTTCAATTCAGACATGTGGAATTATGATCTACTATTCCTCAGGACTATAGCGAAGAAGCCTACATATATTGATTTTGGTGACAAAAATATTCCTTGGAGTGGATTAAATTAAAGTCCCTGTGGTTACCAATTATCTGTGTACATTCCACAGTCCTCATGTGTGATTGCTTTAATTTCCATCACATCTGTTTAGCAATTGTTCAAGACAAAATAATTTGCGGGAATCCAAAAGATTCCCATAAAATTCTGCGAATCTGTATAGAATTGACTGCTTTAGATTCCCGTGGATTCCTGTGAAGTTGGACTGGGAAAATCTGTTTGGATTCCCATAGATTTCAATGAAAAGCAAGGCCTGGGTATATATGAAGTCCACTGGTTCTTGTTGCTAATTGTTACAGATAATTATTATCAAAAGCTAAAATTTACTGGAATGAATGGAATGCCTAATGTGAACTAATTGATTGGTTCTGTCAATTTGGACAAATGACTGGAGAATAGATAACTGACTGAATGAATGGAGTAAGGGAAGTTTTGTTGTACGGACCAGTAATACATCAAACGTATTCAATGAGTCCTCGAATTGCCTTTGATCATTTCCATTTCACTACACAATTTACCCAATTGACCTCCTTTCCACCGATTAGGCCCCAGGGGTAGAAATACATCGGTCCACCTGTTTCTGACAGGTACTTTTTGCATGAAACATTGGAAAAATAAGTTACCCTTCTCAAGGGACTATTGCCAAAAAAAATCATGAAATGATGTATCTTGTTATCGACTGAAATATTACCATGACAGAAGAAGCATCCTCACGAGCCAGTATATCAATCGATCGGTACACTGGCTTGGTTAATTACCGATAGCAGTTCTGGATATAAATAGCTCGAGGGGTTTCCACTTAATCCAACCAATCAGCAAGCGCGCTGAAGCAGCTCATCAAGCCAATCCGCAGCGAGGTTTGAGTTTTGACTGGTTTGAATTTCATCGTCAGTTGAACTATACCTTTGAAATCGACATCGGGTGACAAAGCGAAAACCGCAGGCTTCAGATAGCGACACGCTGATTCAAAACAATGACTGGGGATGAAATGTCCGAGATTGTGTAATAGATGCAATGACTCGAGAACTCATCCGAAACACTAAAATGGTCCAGGTAAACCCTCTGCGAGGATTTGGGGATTATATCTGGACTTGTGCAGATGGATATCTATCGCAGGACATCTTGCATCAACTGTTACAGAATAATCAATGTATGAAAGTAGACATAGTTTGGTACTTATTTAGTGAATAACTATTTACTAATCCAAGTATTTCAAATTACATGTAAAGTGAAAAAGTGAAAGCTTATTCACTTTTCAAAGAACTCCATATGCAATGGTATTTCTTGGGGACTTGTGGCCATTCATGGTCAGAAAAGTCCTTATAGCTAATGCTTCAATGTTGTGCACACAACTCCGATTCAATATTTATATTCTGAATGTATGCAGAGCTACACAATATATATTTGCCGAGTACCAATTTGAATCATCCGACATCCCTTACCGGACGTGTGCTTTTACAGAATCAATGATCTATTTCAAATTAACCTAGGTCATAATTGTGCAAAGGTTTTTGTCACAATCACGTACATTATAGATTTATTTCACATAAGATGGACACCATGGTTGAGGTAGCCCTTTTTAGAACCCATATTTGCAGATTTCTCTGGTCTGTATTGATATTTCTATAATCAACACAAAACTGAGCTACCCTGTCCTTCATAATGGTTATGGCATATCCACTTAAATCTATCCATCTCATTATAAGTATAGTTTGATATAACTTGGGCTGTGCTAACCACCCCATTATACTGCTGTCTACAAATAACTTAATTGGTGAGGAGATTTAATGAGAAAATGAGTGACATTCTATTTGAAAAATGAGGGACATTGTGAAGGGTATGTTGACTTAAAAGTTTATGTAACAGACTCTGTCCATTAGAAACTGTTAGGTTGCAATTTCATAGCTACAAAAGAGAAAGGAAAAAAGCATACCAATAACCCTGCTCTGAATTGCTAATATTTTTTTATTATGATTCATGTTCCTGATATAACATGATGGAAATTATATCAAAGCGGGTTATTTTTGATTCCTCACCTATTGCATAGTTACATGTACATTTGATTACTTTTTACTCCTCGGGCAAATTTTGTCCAAAGATTATTGTCTGCGGCGGCGACATCTGTCTGTCTGTCTGTCCGTTCGTCTCGTGGACACGATATCTCAAGAAGGATTATAGCCAGGCACTGTAAATTCATACCACATATGCAGGAGTGAGTGAGTAGAATTTAATGTCATTCTCAACAATGTTTCCGTCATATCACGACGACAGTGCCTATATGTGCCAGAACACGAGAATGCTCACAGTTCCTATTATTCTGAACATTGATCAGCCCAGCCAGCACAGCATCATCTGGTGAAGGGTCAGAAGCCTATTAAAATTTATCGACCTTATGAATTCTAATATTTGCTATATTTTTTTAAAGATAGCTATTAGTTATCAAATTCATATTACATTTACAACTGGTGATTGAGTAGAAGCCTATTCCAGTTGACTGACCTTGACCTATTTTTTCAAGGTCAAATACTGTTTATTATGGTATAACATGAAAAATTATACATGTAGCTAGGTTTTCCAAATAAATAATATGTATACATCTGGCGATGGTCCAGAGGTGTGCTGAAGATGACTATTTATGAAGATGTCTATTTAGTACAATATTACATGAAGGATCTGCATTGTCCAAATTTATACCACATATGCCTGGATCTGAAGTCTATTGAATATCACTGATCTTTGCCTATTTTCTAAAGGTCAAATTATATATGTTAAGACTAAGATCTCTGAATTCATGTTCCATATGCAATTGAGTTAGAATAGACCAGAAAATTTTGAAGATGACTGACCTTGATCTATATTTGCAAGATCAAATTACTTGATTTGATTATATGTTGAGTCCAAGATCTCTGAATTCATGTTCCATATGCAATTAAGTTAGAACACATCAGAAAATTGTTGAAGATGACCTTGATCTGTATTTGCGATTTGATTGTGAGCTACCTGTATATATAAGAGTATATTTAGAGCTAAGAATTTGATGCATCTTCAAATCAAGCGAATTTCTACATTCCCAGTTTGAACTTCCCTTGATAAATCTGGCCCCCTTCTATGTTCAAAGAACTTACAAATAGACACGAGACGTCACTGACCTCAAAAACATTTGAAATTCGAAATGGGTCGTACAAGAGTGTTATTGATTGACTGACCTATATAGTGGGCACCATATTAGGATGAATGGCGCCGCTAATTGAGGATGATGTCACTTTACTCACAATCGATGTGTACGTTTTGATTAGTTCGTCTCTGGTTTGCAGGTGAAATTTATACCTCGGATTTTGAATACTGAAGCGGGTGAGATAAATCAAGGCAGGTTCGAAGTGGGAATGTAGAAATTGGCGGGATAAAATGAAGATGAATTTGATCATGCTCTACCAGAACCTCAGCACAAAATTTTACCCATCAATTAATGCCTTGGTAAAAGCTGACATGGCTCAGCTTCCTATGCATTTCTAAAATGAGAGAGACGCCCTCCAGCTTAGGGCAGCATGGTTTGTACCATGTTTGTCTGGCACAGGAGGTAGATTAAAGTGCCAAACAAATTAGACTCTCTGACGATCCATTGTGATCACCAGTGTCTGTAGAGCCTAATTTTCAAAATTCAATTTTTTTTGTAGTTTTGGTTAGGTTTTTACCCCTCAGCCTATAAGGCTGTGGGGTCTTGTCGTCGGCAAGTACGTCCGGTCGGTCGTCCGGTCGTCAGTCGTCAACAATTCTTGTGACCGGTCTAGAAGCCGAACCGTTGCTTCTAGAGACTTGAAATTTGGTATACAGGATTGTTGGGTGGTCAGTCACAAGCCTATTGAATTTGGGTAATTTATGATGAATTTTGCGGTTTCCATGGCAACGTCACGGAAAATTCATCAACAATTCTTGTGACCGGTCTAGAAGCCAACCGTTGCTTCTAGAGACCTCAAATTTGGTATGCAGGATTGTTGGGTGGTCAACCACAAGCCTATTGAATCTGGACCCTATTGGTTGGAAACTTTGGTGGCCATCTTTAAGTTATGCGAAACCGTCACAGCTTTCTCATTTACCAAGCTATCTTGAGAACGACTTACCCTAGGCAGTCTTTGCGAGGAAGGGCGAGCGATCGCTCGCGCTCGCGCCCACACACGCCCAAAGACCTCCAGGCGACCGATTTATCACTCGCCCATAATTGTAACGAAATCCAGCAAAATGGTATCATAAAACAATAGAATCGCCTCCCGTAAAACTTTAATTTCCAACGAGCGTACCTCCGATATAAACTCAAACCGACAAACGGCAAACAGAAAGTGGAAATACTTTTGACATGCGCATATCGCGAACGTCCTGACCAAAAACCTTTTGCAAAGTGATGCACCATTGGCTTTAAGGACACAACGAGCACGATCACTGGTTCATCATCTGTTACAGGGAAATTAGCGAGCACGTGTTATCTCTGGGCAGGCAGTTTGTATTTGTTGTTGTTGTACCGACGAGAGCGACGAGAGATCAGCGTTTTTTTGACATGCAGCCTCCGTGTTTTGCTCGAGCGATAATCCTGTTGAACATTTATTGTATCGTTTCTTTAGCGATGGCAGGCATTGCGAAAGGAAACAAAGTGGAGTTGAAAACCTTCAACAACTGGGGAACAGCCGTTCAACAACACATTGGTTTTACAACCGAGGAGACAGATGGTCGGCAGTACATCACATTCGTCTGGTGCAAGCTGTGTGCACGGTATAAGACAAGATCACCGAACATCCTAATCTCCACGAGGCAGCCAAAAAATTCCATAACGAAGAGTAATATCTTGAGGCACTTTGAGGGAAAGACCCATGGAATATCCATTCTTGTACATTCTGGGTCTGAGAAAGATGAACCCAGTAAATAGATTTGATTTGAATTGTAAATTCTAAAAATAAACAACACCGTGGCATGATTGCGAATCAGACGAAAAATAGTATATACCAAGTTCAAAATATTTAGAATAAGTTACATACATGTACATTGGAAATTTATTAAAAAACTGAAAATTACATAAAATTGATAAATATATTCCATTTAAATTATACTAAGTAATAGGTGAACAGAAAATTTGAAAAAAAGTTCAAATTTGAATATAAACTCAAAAGTTCATTATCTGTAAGAACTTTTTTAAATTTGTCTTTGAAATAATCATAGATTGTGGAAGATATTTACAATTTTTTTGGTTCATTATTTTCTGAAAAAAAGATAAACTAATAATTAAAATACCTTCATTGAAGTTTTTTAATAGCAGTTTATTTTACAACATTTTATCACTCGTCCCAGCAGAGTGATAGCTCTCCTAGTAATGTTTTTGGTGAGCAATTGACAAGGAGAGCGACCACTCCCCCAAAGCCTTTTGGGAGAGTGATTTACAACTCGCCCTTCATTTGCTCATCGAAAAGACTGAAATGACCAACCCAGTTTCCCTGATTGGGTGAAAGGCTTAGCGGCCATCTTTAATTTATGCAGAATCTTTAATGATGTATTTCTCTGATACCATTGAAGTGTTCTATACGAAACTTGGTATACAGCATCGATGTATCAAGAGACTTGCTATGAATAACCACATCAGTTCTTTTGAGAGGCGGGAAGGATGGCCGGCCATTTTTAATTTATGCAAAATCATTATAATGATCTCTATCTCTGATACCGTTCAAGTGCTCGATGTAAAATATAGCTGAAATATTGTTGAAAGCGACGTTGAATACTATTCACTCACTCACTCACTCATTGGGCTATTTTTATTGTACGATGTATAAAACGTTCACACATGCAGTTCAATATTACTTCAATAAAATAACCTTTACGTGAACAAATTTGGTGTCAGCTATCAGATGAACAGTTGAGACATTATTAAAGCTAGGTACCCTATTTCTTCTATTTTTTTTTTATTTTTTATTTTTTCGAGCAGCATTTTTAGACTTAGAAGCAGAAAAAGCATCTTCATGTCAACTGGGGCTAAATACTGTGGCATGAATATGTTGGTGATCTCAAGAACTGAAAAGACGGCTGGTGAAATTTGTAGAATGTTAATAGAATTTCTCTCAGCAGATGCCTGAAGTTAAGTTTTGCGGTACATGTAATGAAGGTACAAATCCATAAAAAATATAACCAGAAAAAGGAAAATAAAAAGCCGTCTGGATAGCCCAATTGCAACATACTACACCTGATAGACCTTCATACATTCATCATCATCATGTAAATATACTACAATGTGTAACCAAAGAAGAAAATGAAGTTATTGTCATAAATTATTCATTCTTTGATATTTTTTGCCAATTTGGATACCAGTGTGAATACCCACCAAGAAAGTTTATGGGAAATCCGAGTGGATACCCCAGAAAGCAAGGCCTGACAAGTCAAATCAACAAACACGTATAATCTGTTGGTGCACTGCTGTCACTATACTTTCTGTGGCTCCTGTCTAAAAGGGGTGACTGCTTAGTATTGGTGTGTTACCCTTTAATACTGTAATTATGTGACAGGCTCTGGTATTGGTTCTTTTTGTGAACTGTATCCTTTGTGGACAAACTGCCACTTCAATGGGTTGCCCAGTGAATAGATTTCTGTTGGACAATACTTTCTGTAAATGGAGGCAGTCACTAAGTTCTCTTAAAGGTCCACAAAGTTACCTGGGGGATTTGACTACACAGTTAAAATTAAAGGGACAAACACTTGAGATTCCCCTTAATCTCCCACTGGGTTTGTTTAGGTCAGGGCAGGCCCTCTGTTGGAAATGTGTGCTCAAAATATCAACTGTGGTCTGTGGTCAGATAAAGGGGATCATGTCCTACCTGTTAAACCTGTGGGTACACAGTGACCTTCATAGTGTCTGACCACACTGACAAACCCTCATCATACCACATTGGCACCTGCTGGACCATCATACATTCATCATTATCATCATTGACATGATCAATTAAGAACTTTTTGTCTTTAAACAGATCAAAGCCATCAACCCCTCACCACTGTATGCCCATCCATTGTATGTTCTGTATTTAATCCCGAAATTCAGTATTGAATCAGTATTGGATACTGAGCTGAGGTGTATACCAGCCTTGTCCCTATTACATTATTACATTATGATTTGCTAGATGAATGTAAAATCGCAAAAGAGTCAGACCATTTTCAACACATTTGAACAATAAAATTCCATTCTATATAAAACATTATTATAACTATAATCATGATAATGATGATCAGGGTTCATACAGGTCCTAGATTTCCATCATTTCCTGAGTTAGGTGCAGGATTGGCTTTTTTTTAGATACTTTTCAAATTTCCTATGCTTTAACCCTTTCGCCGATTATTTCCCCTGACAAAAGTGACCTGCTGACGATCAATTCCCTGAGAACTGTTAAAATTTATATATGTTGTCTTTGGAATGCTAGAAATTGCGTTTGCATCCGAGATTTGCAGAAAAACATAAGAAACCTGTCTCCACAATACACACTCCAGTGTTATTTGCTCTAGTTTTATAGCAAAATAAATAAAATAGCATACAAAATTAGGTTTTACTGCGGGAGAATGCGCTTTCCCCGGCTTTCTCGACTCAAAAACATCAAAATCCAACGGAGAAATCGTCTTTTTTCGACCGCATTTGACAGCGTTTTTCTCGAGCGTGACCTTTCACCTTTCTACACAGGAAATAACCTGGAATGGATGGCAAAATAAAACGGAGGATACGATTGGATTATAAAATTATGTCATTCCATCCTTCCAGCCACTGTCTACGCTCGTCTCAAATCTGTTGGCTGCTAGAGGTCACGTGGGCAAAATTACGCATACCGATTGGCTCGTCGGCTCAATAACGCAGCCTGCTGCCGACATTTTGAAATGTGTTCGACAAACTTTGCGGATCAAGACTCGTAAAAATATGGAAATAAACTTTGCCGGTCGTCTTTGGCAGTTTCAGTCGTCGGGGGAATATTCACCACGCTTTACCAGTCATGTAACTTCAAAAATACAGGAGTTAGGATGAGGTTTTCGATGATTTTTTCCATTTTTGCGGCTCGCTGCCGAGATGCCCGTCACACGGTATGTGGGGAAAAATGCATTTTTCATTCCGATTTTTTTCGTTCAACATCTAAATTTGTTTTATTTATTTTTCAAACAAGCAAACAATTTCGAGAATCAAATTGATCAGGGTTTCGGCTTTCCAGAAGTATACAGTGTTTGATAGGTTTCAGTTAAAACGAATGCAAAAAAATAAAAGTGCTGTACCCATCGTGATAGCGAACGGGTTTAAAGCTAACCCGGTCTACCGGAGATGGTCGTACAGGTGGCACTCTCGTTATTCCCGTGTACCGGGTTTAATCGGTGAAAGGGTTAACATGGTGCTATATAGCATACTTGGCAATATTGTGCAAATATTTTTGCTAAACTTCGCAGTAGGCAGAAAAGTGGGTTACTTTAATAGCATCTATATTCAATATTTAGCACTTTTATAATCTAGTCTAATTAGAATATATTCGCATTAAAATATCTAACACCGTGTCGGAGAAAGGACAATATATTCAATATTTAGCACCTTTATAATATCTAATTAGAATATATTCGCATTTGAATATGTTGGCGACCTTTGAGAACAGACAATATATTGAATATTTAGCACTTTGATAATATCATCTAATTAGATAAGATTCACAGTTAAATATCTATCTGGCGTCTGGAAAAAGACAATATATTCAATATTTAGCACCTTTATAATATCATATAATTAGAAAAGATTCGCACTCAAATATGTAGCTGGCATCTGGGAAAAGACAATATATTCAATATTTAACACTTTTATAATCTATACTAAATAGAAGAGATTCGCAGTTAAATATCCACAAGACCCTTTTCGGAGAAGAGGCAATATATTCAATATTTAGCACTTTTATAATCTAATATAATTAGAAAAGATTCGCATCAAAATACCTGTAACACCGTGTCGGAGAAAGGACAATATATTCAATATTTAGCACCTTTATAATATCATATAATTAGAATATATTCGCATTTAAATTAATAGGTGACGTTTGAGAACAGACAATATATTGAATATTTAGCACTTTGATAATATCATCTAATTAGAAGAGATTCGCAGTTAATTATCTATCTGGCATCTGGGAAAACACAATATATTCAATATTTAGCACCTTTATAATATCATATAATTAGAAAAGATTCGCACTTAAATATGTAGCTGGCGTCTGGGAAAGACAATATATATCTATACTAAATAGAAGACATTCGCAGTTAAATATCCACAAGAGTCTTTTCAGAGAAAAATAATATATTCAATATTTAGCACTTTTATAATCTACTATAATTAGAAGAGATTCACATTAAAATATCTGTAACACCGTGTCGGAGAAAGGACAATATATTCAATATTTAGCACCTTTATAATATCATCTAATTAGAATATAATTTGATTGTTGCAATCAAGTACCAAAGGAAGATGTTGCTTTTGGCGTTTTGTTTCTTTCGAAATTACAATGAAAGGGACCAATTGTCTCCGAAACACCTTCGGTCATCGTTGAGTGATTGATTGATTGATTGTTTATTCACCATTTCAATAATGTATATACAAACATAATATCGAGTACGGCTGTATAAATGGCGGGAATAAAACCCCAGGGGGCTTGTTCTATCCCGAGCTGATAATAGTTTAAGTAAGTAAACGACTGGCTACAGCAGGGTATGAAAAGATACAAGCATGAATATAGTTTCTGCTGTAATTACTTACGATATGTATATATATATAAAGGCAGTTTTTACTGTGATCATTTAATCTATATATATATGGTGAACAGATGATCGAGCTCTCGGTACTGCACTTAAGTTCTGCCACATTGGCAACTCTGGGAGCTCGATGGAGCAGATGATTAACAATACAGTTATGTACAAAAAAGGTTTGTTTCTTCACTAAATTAAAAATGGGTTCTATAGATAGTGTATGTACAGCTTCAAGTAATGTAAGCTAATAGATAAACATGCAAAATAATTTAAAAAAAGGCTTAAGTTGGGCTGTTAGCAGCTTTCGTTGTGTATTATAGTGTATAGACCCTCCAATACTTAGATAAATATGACCATTATCAATATATAGTTAGTTTGGAGTTAGCATTTAACAAGGTAGTTCTTTAAACGGGATTTGAAAAGTGAATATGATGCGGAGGCTTTTATGTCAGTGGGCAGTGAGTTCCACATACGCGGTGCTTTCGTTTTCGTAGAATAATATGATAGATTTGAAACCACACGTGTTCTGTAGAGATTAAGGTCGGATTGGCGGGTGGGGTAGCAGTGGACTTCTGATAGTTTTGTAAAGTAATTTATAAATATGGTCGGTAGGGAGAGTGGTGTGTGGAGATATTTGTAGGTAAATAACAATACCAGATAGTCATTGATTTGATGAAACGGAAGAATGTTTAATTGCTCAAGTAATGGACTGGTATGAGCGTATTTGTTACTGGAAGTTATTAAGCGAATAAGTCTTTTTTGGAGCATGACAAGAGGCCTGAGGTGTGTTGGGAACGTGTTACCCCATACTATGTTGCAATAAGATATATAGGAATAAAACAGGGAATAATATAGTATGATCAAGGTTTTCCTGTTAAGGCAGTGTCGTACATTATTGATAACACCAATATTTCTCGAGATTTTGGAGGTTAATTCATCTATATGAGTTTGCCAGTTTAGTTTATCGTTAAAATGGATACCAAGGATTGGTTTGTTGTGCCAGTAAGTCTGAATGTCAGCTGTCTGCATCAGTGAGGTTGCCTTTATATCGCCCGTTCTGTAGGCACCAATCAAGCATTACCTGGGACTGTCTTAAACAGCCTATATACCAGCACATGCACGTTGTTTAACCAGGAAGAACGATAGAATAATTCCTGTTATTGTCAGAGGAGTTGCACAGACCAGCAAATAAGGTGTAGGACTGCCTTAAACCTCCTTATTCAACAGTCCATGCAAGATTGAAAATATGTAGCATTTGTGCTAATTATACAATATATTTTCTTTAAGGAGAGGCAATCGGACAATTTGGAGCTGCGATTTAGAAGAAATATTCAATATTTATCATGGCTGCAATTTAGAAGAAATATTCAATATTTAGCATTTGTGCTAATTATACAATATATTTTCTTTTGGGAGAGGCAGTCCGACAATTTGCGTTTGCGAGTTATCATAAATATTGAATATTTCTTCTGGTTGCAATTTAGAAAGAAATATTCAATATTTAGCATTTGTGCTAATTATACAATATATTTCCTTTGGGAACAGGCAAGTCAAAAGTGCTAACTAGCAGTAATCCTAGAAATTATCTTCAAAGTAGCACACCCCTTTCTAAATATCACTGATTTTAGAAATTATTTGCGAAGTAGCAGATCTGCTAAATAGCATGCGAGACAATAATAACCATTCCTGCACCTTAATGCATTTCCTTGAATTCTGAGAAAATAAAATCCAGGACCTGGAAATCCTTGAATTCTGGCAGTATTTATAAAGAGTCCTGGAAAAGTCCTTGAATTTTATTGTCCTCTCTCCCCTCACAACATCATCCGAACGCATGGCACGATCATACGTAGAAACTTCTGCTCGTAGCCATGCGGTAACGGGTGCTGTCTGAGTGTAATAGGGCGTTTCCCAAATGGTCACATCCGACTGGTACCGTTACATCCGACATCGGTGCAATCACATTCATACAACGAAGACACACCTTCCAGTCCTTTCCATGAAAGGCGAGCGATCGCTCTCGCTCGCGCCCACACACGCCCAGAGAGTTCCAGGCGTACGATTTGTCGCTCGCCCATATCGGCCGCTAAAATCCAGTATTGGATAAACTTTCTGTTAAGCGACTCGGCATCGGCTCGCTTGTTTGTGTTTGCACGCTTGATTTGAAAGTAAAAACGGAAGTACATTTGGGAAATTCTGCAGAACATGCGCAGTCGACACAAAGTGACAACCCAAGGTATTTATGTAAAGTCGAACGCAATTGGTGTTGCGGCTGGTTATATTTTTGTACGGACACGTTCATTGGTCGGTGGTGCAGTGAAATTTTTTCCCTCTCGCCACGTGCTCTGTAGCCTTGAAAACAAGCGTGTGCTTGAACTTCAGTTCAGTCATGTTTTTCACTGTGACACACGAGATGGTTTTTGCTGTCTTCTGGATTTTTTTATTCGGAATAAATATGGCAGAAAGTGTTCTTACAAAAGGGAATAGAGTTGAAATTAAGACTTTCAAAAACTGGGGAACTGCCGTACAGACATATTGGATTCTGATCAAACGGATGACGGTCAAGAGTTTGCTAGTGAGCTTTATTACTGCCTGTCTCACATTATGACGCAACGTCGTTTTCTTGGATTTATCAGTTAAAGAGGTAGTAGCGTGATTTTAGTTGTTCGGGTAAACTGAACAGCATGATCACTTGCAACATTTGCCAAAAGATTTTCAAGTATTGAAATCTCGTATTTCATATAGGGATCAATATTGTCAGATTCTTCAATTCGGTCTAGTGAACAACATGAAAATGGGAAATGACTGAGATGACGTCGGATAACGTGATCAGGTATTCATGACGTCACGTTAGAAGCCGTCACAGTGCGATAAAAGTTCTAAGATCGAGTATGACGTTGCAAAGCATCACGCTCGGAATGCCAGTGCGCGTTTTCTGATGTCATCTCAGGCACTGGAGCCAAGTGCAGGTGCTGTTACGTTTTTCAGAGAATGTCAGAAGTGTGATTTCAATGCCCGTGATATTAAAAAATGAGGTCACAGAAACACGTTCACCATAGTTGCTTTCAACTACTGAATAACTTTTATCGAAATATGTTATTCGCTGAATATTTTTTAAATGACGCTTTTACCTCTTTAATATAACACATTAGCTGTCGAAACTCACAATGTATTCCAAACTCTATCTGTGTAATTCTTGGTCATCAAAAATATTTCCCTGACATGAGAAATTGTTTAAAAAAAAATCCAAAGCTTGTTCATCCGAGCAAGTGGATGTTGTATACCGGATCATGCCGAAGACTGGGCAAGTCCATTTTCGCCCATAGGAGCCGGAGAATTGTTGAGTGCTGATGTATCAGTGTGAATATGCGGGACGAGTTACTTCCCCTAGTAGTAATATTTTTGATGACAAATAATTACACAGATAGAGTTTGGAATATATTATGTTCCAACAGCTAATGTGTTATATTAACTGATAAATCCACGAAAATGACGTTGCGTCGTAATGTGAGACAGACAGTAGTTTCTCCAGCAGTACAATATTTGGCATCACTCACCTTACACGAGTGATAGCTCCCCCATACATTTTTAGGCGAGTGATTGATTAGGAGAGCGATAGCTCGCCCAGGCCGTTTTAGGAGACTGATTCGTAACTCTCCCAAGATTTGCTCATGTCAAGAACTGCCTCCAGAAAGCGATCGATTGAAATGATCCCATGGTGGGCCTCGAAGTGCCCCCATCACAAAATAAAAAGCATATCATTTTCCTGTGGTCTGCCGCCGATTTTATTTTGTTTTCAAATATGTTAGGCCGTTTGTAATATGATTTTTCTTAAGATAAACAAAGAAGCATGCTCCACTAGAGTGAGAAATAAAATAGCTAATTCGCACAACTTCGTTTTGGTCTCGCGTAGACTCCCCCAGTCTTGCGCCTCGTGAAACTGACACGTCTGCACGTCTGAAAAATATTTGAATACAGATAATTTCATTGGTTCGTTTAAATGAAGCCGACATTTGACCTCATGCTTTGGGAACAACTTTCGAACTGGATTATCTCCCTCTAGATAGATGGCGCCGTGTGAAATACATGCCGAATCACAGCGATAATCAAAGGGTAGTGTGAAGTGAAACGTGAAATGCCCTTAGCAAGCTAAGATGCCCTCACAATCTCTGCCGCAATTTATTACTGGAATTTGTTTCTACATGTAACAAACTGAATTTATTCTTAAGTTCAATGTAGTCGGATAGATACGTGACTGATAGTTGAAATACATATTCATTTCATTGTAATGTAAGCTTACCGTGTTGAATTTGTTGAATGAAACATGTAGTAAAATGTGTTAAAAATGTCCAGGAAAATTCAGTTAACGGTCCTGGAAAAAGGTTGTACATGTATGGACCTGGAAAAGTCCTGAAATTTTGTCTTTTACAGAGGGTAGCAACCCCTATTGATCCTATAATTAAAATTTTGGTGTTCAACAGAAGACATTCAATAATAAAAGTGATCATATACGTAAAGCGTTATTCACCCTCATCCAAGCATTCGATACAAGACACTTGAAAGGTCCTTTATTACACGGTATATTGATAAAGTGTCAGAAATTATCCCATCAGAGCTACATATATCACAATTTCCATGGTAACATACACAGCTTCAGGGTTTATCATCCTGTATTCTCGAAAACATTAATCTGCAGCATTTTAGAACATATATTTTTCTGTGTCCGGTAAAGCCTGGCTCACACCTTTGCGGTGTCAAAAGCAATAAAAATCATATCAGAGTGCAACTGGATTGCTTGTGAGATTTGTTCATCAGCCAAGAAGCAGTCAAGCTCTTAATCACATGTTCATTACCATTAACAATTAACAATGGCTAAATAATGCCACCTGCTGGGATATCACTGCCTACTGTGCACTGTTAGACTACAGTTTACATTGGATTAAAATTCCAGTAGTTTCCAAATTATAGTGTTGGGGTTAAACGTTAAAAGGATTTTGATTCAATACCCATGGTCAATGGAGGGTAATGATTTGATTGTGCAGAATTAACAGCTAACCGTTTGCTTGACTATGTTTAACTATTGTGATATGGATACATGTGTCAATCTATTATGTCTGGGTATGAACATCTCTCTCACATCATGTCTATAAGAAAAGCCCCAGGAAGAGAAAGAAACATTATGGAGGGTGTCTAGTTCCATGCTGCTTCAAAGATGATTCTTCTTTGAAGCAGCAGGAACACAACTGGGCTGGGTGGTGCTTAGTTGGTTCGTCACGATATAGCTGAAATATTGTTGAAAGCGACGTTAAATTCTATTCACTTACTACATTATATGTGTAGATAATAATGATGCATAATATGTGCATACATGTACATGCTAATGCATGTAATTGTTGTAACATTTATATAATATCAATGCAATTATATAGATGGATGCACAGTTTAACTTGTATTGATGAACATATTTCTGCTTAATTCATCTTCTACTGGCATCTTCTTACATCAAGTTGATCAATACATGTACCTAAACCTCCACGGGTCGCTCTAACACATCAACTGACATACCTTGTTGGTTTTGATTGGTGCTCCAATGGCCGCTCTAACATGTCAACTGACATACCTTGTTGGTTTTGATTGGTGCTCTAATGGCCGCTCTAACATGTCAACTGACAGACATACCTTGTTGGTTTTGATTGGTGCTCCAATGGCCGCTCTAACATGTCAACTGACATACCTTGTTGGTTCTGATTGGTGCTTTTTTGATTGAAATTGCAGTTTAACGGCCGCTTCCCGTACGGATTTCGCAGCCCATCAACTCAATGTTTTATTTTAATTACACGTTACATTTCTTAGTTTGTTAAAGATGTTTACAAGCGCTGTATAATCAAATAAACAAATAAATAAGTAAATAAATATATAAATAAATAAAGAAGTAAATGATAATAAATGGGCGGATGGAGATATAAATAGAATAGAAGAATTGTCTATGTACAGGTTCATCGCTTGGTTTTTGATTAGGTTATATTGGTAAGTATGTGTTCATTGTATATTGTAGTCGCGTGGGTGATTTCTTTGTCTTTGTACCCCTCTGTACACACAACGCCATCCAGAAAAAACTGGGAGAACCATAGGGGGGGTTCTTCCAGAAATCTGTGCCTGTAACAATTGCTTGGAGTGGGTATTGGGGTACAGGATGGCAGGTCTACATCCTATATTGGTGAAAGTCAAAGGATCATATTTGCATTAGACAATCGTTACATCGGCGGCATCTCAGGTGTGGCACATCTGATCTGTGTTGTCTTCAGTGAGTATGGTTTCAATTGTCCGTGGTTGTGGTAGGCATTGTGCGATTTGGTTTGAATGTAGAAGCTGTTCTTGTTTCCGTTGATTGTCCGTGGTCAAGGTGTGGGTTTTGGTGATTCCACTGAAATGGCTAGGTCAGGGTGGTTTCTGGGGTGTTGTCACTCACGGTGCTGTTTTATAATATTTGTCGTCATCGGTGTTCTGTTTCATGGCTGGTCTTACTCGTCTGTGGTCTTCAGTGTGCTGTGCCTGTATTACAAAGAATAGAAGATTTTGTAGTTTCTTGTTTTCTGGTGTTATTTTTTGCCACCGACTGGCACTCTCGTGATCTAAGTCACACATGATCAATAGCAATAATTAATTAGGTACTAAATATTATAAATAAAAATATTATTATAATAAAGCCGATTGTGAATGTTAGATATAACCTCCAGTCTTCTGCCCCTGCTAGAAAACCCGGACGGTTAACATTCGTTAACGAGAGTTGGAAATAAGGGAACACAATTTGATCGGTGTTCATTATTAGGAGCTTTTAATTTGATCAGTGAATTTGTCTGTGTTATTGCTATGGCATTTTGATTGGTTAGTGTCCAAATTTGATCAGTCATTTCTGATCACTGACCCTTATGTCCACCCCTGTAAAATAGTTTTGACTCTAAGCGTGCTACATTTATTTAAATTTGGTCCTGATTGGTGCTCTAGTGGTCTCTCTAAAATGTCACCTGGCATATGTTGATGCTGATTGGTTCTCTGAGGAAATATACACCTTCAATTCTGACTTAGTCAAGGCTATTGACATGGATGTGTGTATGACTTCTGGGGACATCATTTTGATGAGAGAATACTTCTCCACAAGGATTTGACAACCCAATCGTACCTTGCTTTCATCAACTGTTGACTGTTTCTGTCTAACTACAAACAGAAACTACATACAGCAGGTGAAAATGAATATAACTTATGTACATGGTTTTGGAGGCTAATAAGTTGATGGTCTTGAGCTCGGCTTATTGAAGATGAAATCATTTTGTGGATGACCGCTGCCTACTGAATCACCAATCTGATGTCTGTTATACTTTCTGAATTGTACACATACATACTTTTGTTTCCATTACAAGCCTGGAAATAACGGGCCGGTCACGGACAATGTCCGACACCGAATGAAGCTTTGACGGGCACAAATCACTCAGACCTGGTCATTTTGTCCGGTGCCATTTTATACTGCAAAATTTAATCAGTCGCAGCAGTTTTCACTGTGTTTGAGCAGGGGATGTTCACGCTATTTCAAAGCTGAAAAAAATCTGTTTTATTCGTCAAACTGACAATGACAATTGTCCTGCATGGCTGGTCAAAGACTCATGCTCGTCCACGCTGCCATTATCGCCGAACGCCATGTTCGCCTTATTGCTGACGTCATCGTTATTGTGGGGAAATCCCTGAACTGGGATTCTCTCTGACAGGATCGTTCTGGCGCACATGCCAAATTGTTGCAGCAAACGATGCTGATCTGATATTTTACAGCTAGCTGCCACCCGAAACAGGACAAAACTGGGACACTAGACATTGATGTACAAAATGTAAGAAGCTGCAATTACTGTTGAGCTGCAAAACCGCGGACAAATAAGTTTAGACTCAGAAACTGACCTTTGCAACAACAACAACAACGTCGCATCTGACGATCACTTCTCAATGAAAAATGACCATTTCCAAGGTTATAAAATGAACAATCTTGGGTGGTTGATTCTCCTAATTATAATTGGGAGACAGATTTATTTGCTTGGATTTTCAACAGAAGACCTTTGGTTTTGGGGGTTTTTTTCCAAGAAATATTGAAGGTATCATTTTTTTGTGTATTCATTTTGGGTTCCCATACATTTTACATAACTAAGCGCAGCTAGATACAGGGTTCGTACGGGTCATGGAATTTCTGGAATATCATGTAAAAAAATGTTGCCTATTCCAGGTCCTGGAAAGTCAGGGAAATAAAGAATATTAAGCTTGGGTCAGGGCAAGTCATGAAATTTTGTATTTCTTGCTCTCAATATAATGTCCATCATGTATTTGTTTGAATTTCAATTTCTAAACTTGTCAAACGAAAATCGTGGTCGAAAAGAACTTGGGGTAAATCTAGAATTCTTTGGTAATTTCATACGGTGTTTACGTTATACGAAAACCGCGGCAGAATATCGGAAACCTTTTGCCACGTGGATCATTGACGATTATTTCGAGGTTCCCGAAATTACCGTATTCAAGAACGATAACTCTTGACGTCTTCTGTAGTGAAACGGTCGCCATTTTGTTTATTCATCGAAGCGTGCAAGTGAAAAAAAAACCAGGCTAAACTAACAAAGCTTTAGGCTATGCCGGGAAAGTGCCGGTTCAACGATATCTGGCTAGAGAATGAGCTGTACGACGGGTGGTTGGCGCGAATTCCGAATTCCAGTCACCACTTGGATTGAACAGCACGGAGATTTATCTGTATGCCACAAGACTTGAGCTAACTTCATATACGCGAAGCGTATACGGAGATAATCTATCTACGGGGGAGCGGAAGTCGCTCAGTAAACTGAGGTCCGATGACTTGAATTATAGTTATCACCAAATTGGATAAGAATAACACGACTGTTATTCTAGACAATGATCGGTATATAGCTGGAGCCTACGCTCAGCTGTATGACAACACTTATTACGTCGAAATCCCTGAGATCGACATCAACTCAACGCATAAAAAGGTGCTAAACCTAATGTGCCATACAATTGTCTAATGGGAACTTATTAGACAGGAATACCATCAACAGAAAAGAACAGGAACGACTCAAGACAAGTAAACATATGAAATATGTTGAAAAATGTTGATAAGGATCTCGCGAAGCGAGATTGGTACTAGCCAAGACTAACATGAGAAACAACTCTATACTGAGGCGGTCCGATGACGACAACCTACTGATGTCCATACCCTCCGGCTTTTGCGTTTGGAAGAGGGAGAAATTTACACAGATCTTCGAAGCTAATTACTGACTCTACTGAATTCACTCTGACTCGAAGAGGCAGAATGAAAACTATACAACTCACCAGAAACAACGATCCAAGAAAAGTAAACATATGAAATATGTTGAGATATGTGGAAATTGCATTAGCCATGACATACATCAGAAACATCTCTAAACTGAGGCTGTCCCATGACGACATCTTACTGCTGCCCAAGGGTTTTTCTTCTATACCAACACCAGTCACTGAAAATAGGAATATTATTTCTGACTTCTAACGGATGATTAAAGAAGCGAAGAAACTTAAAGAAACTGCTACGCAAATCGAAGATTTGATGGCTAACACCTTCCTGTATTAAAAGGCGGCCCCTGAAGAGAGATATGCCTGTGGAGTTATTGAAGATAACTCCCGAAATTATCACGAAACATTGCTCTGACGTATATATATACTACATATATTTACGGAACTGTGAATATGACCACAGTAAATATTCAGACAATGTCGGGTCAGAACATACCAGGAGAGTGGGTATGTTTATGGACATCTTCTTGCACAATTTTTCCGAATATTGGTCCTGGAATTTTGTTTTGGGCATCTGGAAAGTCATGGAAAAGTCATGGAATTTTGGTTCTCTGTAAGTGTATGAACCCTGTAGATAATGCTGTGGATATCCTTGGAGGTACTAAAAAGTTGTTGAGAAGCAATTTTGATGGGTTTTTTTTCTTTTCAGCCAAAACAAATCTTGTGTACATAAATTCGACAAAGTTAATCATGCTGTCAGATTTATTTCATTTTAGCTAATAATAATTCTAAGCAACTATTCCTGATCATACAGTTGTAAGCTGTGTTCATAGTACATGTAGTAGGTTATACCCTTTGTAGTGCTGATTACGAAATAGGCCACTGAGGCCCGATATTTTTGTCCGGCATCCCATTCCAAATGTCAGGTACCAAGTTATTGATGTCTGCCAAAGTGTCCGGCACCAGTGAAAAAAATATTTCCAGGCTTGCATTACTATACACGTTTTCCTCCATCACAGGTGTCTGCATTGGATTGAATTCATCCTGTTTGTCTTGTATTGCCACATATTGATAGAAGAAAGAGATACATGTAAAAAGTAAATAACATCACATCATTAAAATGGCAGGGGGTATACGGTAATTTCCCTATTAATTCGCGATGTAGTGATGAAACTCAGCACTCCAAAAATTGGCTACTTTCGAATTATTTGTTGAGCGAATTCTAGAAAAACGCGAGTGTTCGAATTAAATGTCGCGCCGACTTTCACGGAGAATCCAAAATGGCGGACCGCTTCGCCGTGGTCGTAGTGATCGTATTTATTACCGTGTATTAACTTTGATATCTCATCAGTTTCCATAAAATGCTGTGTATGATGTCAGAAAATCTCCTCTACCCTGATAAAGGCGTCTAATTTTATTCGAGGAAGTCGAGCATATTTATCGAGTGACGAGTTCAGCACGATCATACAGATTTTTGAGCTGACGTCCGTAAATTCGCGTCCATAATAACATCGTAAAAGGCCAAAACATTGAACGTATTCCTTCCTTTTTGTTCAGTATTAGCTATGATCTATATTATGAAACCTAACTGACATGGAATTGAATGAATATTCTGGAAATATAAAACTATAAACATATTAGAGTATTCCATGTTCGAGTCGTTCGGTATGTCGACGTTGTTGTTGTGAACCCTGAAAATGAACCAACGGCAAATTTGTGTAGGATTGTATCACGAAGTTTTAGACAGATTAGCGGACTGTCATAGACTTTTTGGTCTTCACTATGCATGATTTTACACACACCATCCAGGACTTGAATAAATATCCCGGACCTATGACACGAAATTAATGTTGAATTAACGGCGGATTGTACAAGAGAACCGAGTGTCAGTCGGCAATACACGTTTCGATTGGTTTGTTTCAAGTATGAGAATATCTATTACGGTATCGGTACTGTAACAGTTTACTAAAAGTAAAAGTCGAAGTATGATATCGTTTTGAATATTAATTAAATACTGGTATGTTCTCATCTCCGAAACTTTACCTAATGCCATTTAAATGTTTCTCGAATTTGTTTAGCATATAGAGTAATGGAATGGCGATAGCGATGTTTTGATTCTTAGTGTAAAAATGCGCGGTGTAATTCCAAAGAATTTTTGATTGCTGGAATTTGGGTAAGTTTGTGGGTATTCGTAAGAAATATTTTCATTCACAATAAAATATTTAACAAAACCGGAAAGAGTAAGTCTTTATGATAACTATATTTGAACAAAACAGAGCACATGCAGAGATGATTGTTGTCGGCGCTTCACATCGCAAAATTTGTTTGTGTCCCCTGGTGGGAAAACTGACGTTTGTCAACTGTGTGATTTCCTGTCTATGTTTCATTAAACGATAGATGCAATCAAAGCCAAGATATAACAAGTTTGAATGAGGTATTGTGAAATTTACAGGACGAACAAGGGCCACACATTAACACACAAACCCATACTGCAGCGTTAATTTGAAACCCCTTTGAATTGCCTCTTGCTGGTGATCGCGCATCCTCACACAGAGCTGAATTTGGGCTTCCGAAGGGACAAGGTATTCCCCAGGCAGTCAATTCAATGTTATTACACACGATCTCATTTGCATATGAATAAGTGTCATTTCCAGTCTGGGTGAAACTTGCATGCTGCACGTGGACTCTCCTATTTCACTATATATTTCATGCTGTTCAGATTCTCTCCACTGGAAACTGCATCTTGTCACCCCTATCCTGACTTTGGATTCTTCCATTTTATGTGGTTTTCTCTGGAGGACAAGCTGTGCTGAATGGGGAAATAGCTGGACAGGCTAAAAATAAACTAAACACTTCATTAGCAAACTATCCCGGTACTCAAAACAATGTAGCCATTGACAATTTAAATATCAAAGGAGACTGCAGCAAATGCCATTCATGTGGAGGCTTGGTGTTTCAGTAGGAAATTGAGGGGCACTGAGGGGGTATACTATTATGTCGTGCGATGTGAACACATCGTTTCAAGTTTGTTTCCTATACAGTGAATCTTAATAATGATAATAATAAAAATACGGCCTCTTCACGAACATGCTATTAGATATTGTATTGTATGTTGAGTAGAATGCAGGACGAGTCAGATCGATCAACGTAATTCTGTAGGTTTGTTTACGGTCAAATATACTTACCACATGGGGTCTGCGTAAATACCTCACCTTGTCGTGTAGATAATAACACGGACGTATGGACTGTTAGGGGGAGGGAGGGGGGAATGGATGTTCTGAAAGAAAAAAGGAAACCCTTTCACCATTGTTTGTGATCTTCCAGGCTTGTCGATACGTTGTCATGCACAAACAAGTGATGCTCGAGAATTGTAGTCCAGATTTTTTATTTTTAGAAATTTTTATTGATCAAAATACTAAAATAAAATCAACGTTAAATGTACATCCTTCCAAAAGGCTTTTCGTGATGGCTCATTTTTGACGTCAAATAATGGTCGTTTGATTGTCCACTTCACCTGAAAATATAACGAATAGCATACAGCATACCGAAAGGTTAAATCGCATCTTGCTTTCCCCAAACGAAGAATTCAGTTGCTGTGAAGAAATCTGATGCAATTCACCAGCACACACGTTACAACTTGATATCTCCGCGGGAACGTCACCCGACAAAGTTTGAACTCTGCTCCCTTCCAGTGCCTCCTTTGAACACGGCCCAAGTGCCTCCCATACGAATAATACAGGGCAGGTCGGGCAGGTAAGTGGGGGACAGCGAGGGGTTTAGCATATACGACGAACAAATATATTAACGTTGAAGATCTCTCAAATTTGTTACTTAAAATAACGTGTTTTTCAAATAAAGGAATGCTGGTTTAAAGAAAGATATTTGATATACGAACGCTGGAAACTGAAGAATGATTTAATAGCGGGCTGTGTGCAGACAATCGACCATGTGCGGGGGACTACCGTATATATTTTTCCCGACTGCGGCGAAACGCGATCAAGTTAGGATAAAATTACAGGACTGCGGAGTTAATTGAATCAATTGTTTTCCTTATAGACTGTAAGTAATAGTAATTCAGTCTGATTATATTGTACCATTCCCTGTTGTTTCTCTGCGCTTACAAATAATAGCATACGCCGATATACTATACGAGATTCTAGTAGCCTAAAAAATTCACTTTACTTTCATCGGCACGAACTCCATGGCGAAAACGGGAGTGTTCGAATTTATTGTTTCACGGATATTGAAAATGCTCCCGTGTTCGTTTTATTAGGATGGACAAAATCACGACAGCGGAAAAATCGGCCGTTTTCGAATTAAATTTGGAAGATGAATTAATAGGGAAATTACCGTATGCTCCACATTTTGGAGACATTGCTTTAATAAAAAGGGAGTTTCACCTTATATAAAGTGTGTATGAAATGGAATTTGTACAAGGAATTCAATGTCATTTACATGTATATTTATATATTTCGTAGCTTTTCTGCCTTGAATAATTCCTGTTCATCAAAGCGGAAACGAACAAGCAAATAAGCCTATAGATGAATTTGTCAAGGTGAAGGACTCGAGTTGCCGAAAGGCATCTAAGCAAAAACAGCACCCTGTGAACTGAATTGTTTTTTGATGAATTTGTTTCACCCATCAAAGGGTGGCACTTGTGAATATTATTAATGATATTGAAGTATTCAATTTTCCAGACTGTCATACATCATGACTGAATGCATAAAAAGGAACATGGACCTGTACTCACCCTCAATCATTATATATGCACAGTTTTTTCACCTCCTAGTCCTCCAGTGTGAAACAGAAAAAAAGAAATTCCTGTTTAATAGAAATTATTGCTTAGAAAAAAATGTAGAGAGCTTTCAGCTTTCCCACTTTCCTGCTGTAAATATAGTATCAGCAATAATAAAGCGAAAGCCATAAAAGTAATTTAGTTCAAGATCAGAATCATATAAAGATGAACTGCCACATATAAATTATACACTGCATCTATTCATTCCTGGTGAACTGGAAACCTTTAAAAATACCATCTCCAGTTGGTTGTATAGTTGCTATGCCTGTATTCATGATATAGAGACATGACAACATATGAAAGATAGGCCAGAAAAATGAAAACAGCTAGGACAGAAAAAAGTTTTCGTTGCAGTATTTATTCAATGTTCTTATCTACATGTATGCATGTTAGAAAGTAATGTACTGTACATAAATAAGAAGTAAAGAAAGATTGAAATATTTTGAAAAAGCCGCTAGATGAGCATAATATTATACCAATATGACCAGGCCTTGCACCTGTAAATCTGATGTACCATTTGGATACCCATCAACAAATAACAAAAAATGGAAATGGGCTATTGCATTCATGATTCAAGCGTCTTACTTTAGTAGTTCTAAGACATGAATACACCAACAGTTAGAATTAAATAACTTATAACAATCTCTCACTTTTAAGGAAAGTGATCACTCTTGCTCTCCATCACTCACCTAAATTGTCCTCCAGGAGAGCTTTTGATCACTCTTCTCAAATTGCCAATTGCTCTCCATCACTCTGCTAAATTGTCCTCCAGGAGAGCTTTTGATCACTCTCCTCAAATTGCCAATTGCTCTCCATCACTCTGCTAAATTGTCCTCCAGGAGAGCTTTTGATCACTCTCCTCAAATTGTCAATTGCTCTCCATCACTGCTAAATTTTCCTCCTGGAGAGCTTTTGATCACTCTCCTCAAATTGCCAATTGCTCTCCATCACTCTGCTAAATTGTCCTCCAGGAGAGCTTTTGATCACTCTCCTCAAATTGTCAATTGCTCTCCATCACTGCTAAATTTTCCTCCTGGAGAGCTTTTGATCACTCTCCTCAAATTGCCAATTGCTCTCCATCACTCTGCTAAATTGTCCTCCAGGAGAGCTTTTGATCACTCTCCTCAAATTACCAATTGCTCTCCATCACTCTGCTAAATTTTCCTCCTGGAGAGCTTTTGATCACTCTCCTCAAATTGCCAATTGCTCTCCATCACTGCTAAATTGTCCTCCAGGAGAGCTTTTGATCACTCTCCTCAAATTGTATTTTGCTCTTCATCACTCTGCTAAATTGTCCTCCTGGAGAGCTTCACTCTCCTCAAATTGCCAATGCATTGAAGACTGATATTGGAGAGAGTGATCACTCTCTCACATCATTCGCGCGAAACAATCAACAAGTCTCGCATTTTACCAACAATGTTTAAAATTACCATAAATACAGAATCTCCATGATCCAGAAATATTGCTTGATTTTAAATAGAGAGAACTAATTGTTGTGGGATCCATAATTGTTTTCCAATTTGGTTTCAATTTCAAATACTTGTTTGCTGAAATTAAGACTGCATTCCCAGAAAACTATATGTCTCTATTTTGCGACTTAAATCCATCATGTTTAATGTATGTTTGTCAAATTAAAGAAAAACTTGTTTAGTGTACCTACATTTGTCATGTTGTTGACAATTAACGCAACAGGCTGTTAGTAATGTTATGTGATAATAGGTTCCTTGACGGTCATGCGTTCACGTTATCGGAACTGTTCATTGCCTACAAAACTATACATTCAGCATGCAAGTCATGAGGTCATCTCAAGAGAGCTAAGATCGGAAATGTCATTTGTAATACCTTCAACATTGCATAATGGACACCAGCAAGATGTGTGTATCACAAAACATAATATTGTAGTCTGATTCCTCAATGGGGATGCCATGGGTCACATGTATGGATCAAACCAAACCTGTTGCATTCTACCCAGTTTTATCTGCATATGGTCAATTCCACGTAAAACTAAACCAAAGTGGCAATTTTTTAATTGGATATTTTATAATAACCTATATACATATATGTAGTATATGCTCCGTGCTTTCAGAAACAAGTCAGGAAATATGCATTCAATCGCCCATGGGACAGGTGGCGCCACCTACATCTACTGAAATAATTTAGCCTGATAAGGATTTTTTACTGTATAACTGTTTTTTGTGGAAATTTGTACATAAATGCATTTAATCTTAGGTTGTTTGCAATATTCGGTTAAACAGCCACCTCTTGCTCTGATATTTGTCTTCAGAACAGGCACTGGATATTTGTATTAAATCGTATGTCCAATAATAAACGTTACTGTCGTGTTGTAGCGCCCGTCACAATATTCTACTAATTTTTAATGTGCTGATAAAATAAAGATCCATAAAATAACATGAATCCCTTTTCTTCTATTAGTGCTCGAGTACCAACTATATTAGCCAGATTTAATTTTAGCAGTTACTAATTAACCAAGCTAATTAGCGTGACGGGCGCTACAGATTTCATCGTAACGGGCGCTACAGCCTCTGATGTAGCGCCTGTCACATTAATAGTACGGTACATGTGGCCCTAGCATTCAGCTGAACCAGTTGCACTCAAAATTGCAACATTGTTTATCAGGCATGAAGCCACTGTCATGAGTGATGCATGCCTGACTAGACGTAGAGATATAATACGGGCGCTACAGATTTCATCGTGACGGGCGCTACAGCCTCTGATGTAGTGCCCGTCACATTTAGTACATGAGGCCCTAGCATTCAGCTGAACCAGTTGCACTCAAAATTGCAACATTGTTTATCAGGCATGAAGCCACTGTCATGAGTGATGCATGCCTGACTAGACGTAGAGATATTAATATTATTGGCCCATATATAATTGCCATCAGTGATTTCCTCTTTTCCTGGTTGCGAGCTTTATACTGGCCATTTCATCTTTGGATTTTGATGCAGTCACAGCTCATTTTGATGATTGGTTTTCACTTCAACCAATATACACTCAAGCTTTTGGTCACATGTTAGCTCATTATCATATGATGTTGAAGTGGCAGTGCCAAATGGCCTATTCGTCACGTAAGGAAAACACAATAGATGACTACATGCAGGGAACCTTTGTTGAACCTGGAAAAGCTACCTGACAAGCTGTATTGCACATGGTGTCCCCGGTTTGAAGATCCTTACATGATGAACTGCCCCAACAAATATTTTCACACAGTCAAAACTCATTTCTTAATTCTTTCAAAGATGTCGTGAAGGTGTGCATCGAACTCTTTCTGACGAGGACATCAAGAGTAAACTCTGCAATTCAGTGCTTCCAACAGAATAAGCTACAGGTGGGATCCGGTCTTAACCCTAGCTACCAGGTATAAGGGTGCCACCATCTTTATGCTAATGTATTATGACCCTCCCCAGCATAAGTTCTAACCTTCGAACTGGATCTTTCTTTATCAGGATTTTTCAAAGAAAATTAATGTTGGTAAGAAAGGTGTGTCATCTGCCATATCACCTGGATACAACATGTCATGAAGATCATTTTTGTTGCTTGATGAAATAGCACATTAAATCAATTGGAATGATGGCATAATGTGTCTTATTCTTGGTGAATATTTCAGAGAATATTGAAATAAACAATTGGACACTTAACCATCAAGTTGCCATTGTCTTATTATAGGATTTATAGGACCCAGCCCATTCTGTTTCAGAGGGTGTAGCGCCCGTCACAAAATATGTAGCGCCCGTCACACTGGAATTTTCAAATTCATGTTAGCAGATAATAAGAGATGGGGCAAACTGTTCTTCAACAAAGAATCAGTACTCAGTACCTTACTATGCCATACTGATAAGAAGTTAAAATCATTTGAGAAATCACAGGGATTTGGAAGTTTTCATACTAACCGCACAAATGGAGGGAAATCCCTCTAGCGCCCGTCACGTTATGCAAATTGTCTGTGATTTTGATTGGTCAATCACATTCTTTCAAATTTTTGATATTACTTTACACTCCTACATGATCTTTAACTGTTTGAAGACTGTTAGTTATATTGGAGCAGTAGTGTGCAAATCTGGCATATTACAATACCAGGAATATACTCTGAATGTAGCGCCCGTCACAATGGAATTGACCATATACAGGACGTAATGTCATTGGATGGGATTGGACGTTAATTTGCATTTATTCCCTTGGTTTGTACCTCCAACTTGTGTGCACTCTGTATTTGTGTTCAAATAGGTACATGTAGGACCTTGCCCAGAGAAGTCGTCCTTAAATGTGTTAAACATGTAGAACTCCACAAAGAATATATCCGGCCCTCCATACCATGTGTGTTTGTTTGCCCTGATGGCTTGCATCACGCTATCTAGCTGTCTAATAACAGGCGTTCATGCATGGGAATTGATCACCTCGCCACACCTGACCTCCATGGAATGTACACCTTTTGTCTCGTCAGGAGGCTAAGGTTACCTGGTCTGTTGTCATGGTAATTTGACGCCATATTCTAGGGGCATTAACATGAGATCAAATAATGTTCTCTTGCTTTTTCTGCAAGAAAAAAAAGGATATTTTGCCTTCTTTTGCCGAAACTTGTGAACATTATTGAGTCTCAAGTACATGTAGGTCCTTGGGTGAGATTTTTTTCTGTTGACAAGTTATTCTTCATAAACCCTGTGATTATCTTTCTCAGAATTTATCTTTTATGGCAAAAGATATATGCAAAAGATAAATAGAATTGTAGAATGTACACACCTGTATTTGTCCTGGGCTTTGACTCATTGAAATATTTAATTCAAGTTCTGACTTTGAATAAATGTACCTGATCTACTTGTACAATTGATTCATCATCCTGATGCAGTCTAGTGTTGTAACTCACATCTTTGTATACCACCCACACATTAAGTAAGGTCGATAAAGAAGTAAGTGTAGTTTAATTTAGACATTAATTACTTGACTTTGTTGTTATTTTCTGTTGTTTATGAATTCCTGTGGCGTATGTCAGATGAGGAACATGGAAATTATTAGAGCATTACTTCAGGTATGCTTAACATTACCACACGGACAATTATATGATAGATCATAAAAGCAGTGTGATTTAGGATGAATATAATTATCTCCAGCTTCGCAGGCACTTTTTAAACAAGAAATGACGAGGGAGAGAGACTTTTTTTTTCTTCTTTCTTTCACACAGATCAAATATACCAATCTTTTCTGGCAAACCAATGCAGTAGATAATACAATTTGCATGAAACCAACAATATTCTTTTAGTCACTTGAAGATTCAGCCTTCAACAATACTATTTCCTGCTAATAAAACAAGACATGAAACAACTGTTTGACTCCATGTGCAAGAACATTATTTTGGCAAAACCTTAAGAGCAAAATGTGTAAAAATAAAGTAATAAAAAAATATATATTTTTACATTTTTTACATTCAATGTTATGGCATCTCTTGGAAGACAATATACATGTAGTCAGGCTTTCCAAATTCCAAATAAATTATAGCTAGCCTTACTCATTTTATACCACATCTGTCTCTCTGTTGACCAGAACTTCATTTTAAGGTGACTGAACTTAGCCTAATTTTTCATGGTCAAATTATATTGTAAAAATAGATTTAATGTTAGCACAATACCTCCTGAATGATTAATAGCCAAGCCTTCCGATTTCATACCACATATACAGCTTGTAGTGATGTACCAGAAGCTATCAAAGATGACTGACATTGACCTAGTTTCTGAAGGTCAAATAAGTTAAATGTACTTTGCATCATGTTATTGTTAACACATTCCTCTATTAAAACCACACATACACTTGAATCCCAACAGCTGAGGGGTTATGGACCCATTGGGACATTTTCGTTATTTTCAACCATTGTAGATTCTCTGCCTTAAAATATATGCATACATATCCATACACCTAGTGTCCCCTGAAGTAGTCAATATGTTACACAGTAGCTATAACCTCTTTTGGACTGTTTGTTGATGAATTGTGGAAATCAATTTTACAGGTCAGTGAGTGTGCCAGGCACTTTAGACTGATCAGAGTTGGCCATGCATGCATAAATATGAGGGTAGACTCCTATAGATGGTATAGATCGTACTGTGTACAATGAACATGTACCAGGGTATCTAGTCATTTTATGGGTATTTGCTTATTAAATCACCACAAGGTCCACCCTCCAGCCCCAATGAATATATTGGTACATTTTGTACAGGACCAAGGTTTTCCGGAGTGCTCACCATGTACTGTACATGTACACCTGTTCCTAAATAGTTTGATTGTTGATGTTATCAGCACTTCCCCCTACTACAAGTTGTGTAGTACTTGAGGCCAGTGGTACTTCTGAATTTATATATACAAGTGGAATGGTCATATAATATGATAAGATCTGGTCCCATCTTGAGCTGTAGGATATATTGACCATGATTGGGCAATAATCTGGATTATTGAGGGAAGTCCCCACTTCTGTAGTGGCTATAGTGCATTTATAAGAAGATACATGTAAAAAGATTATAGTTCAAGTACCCAAAAGATATTCATATCTACAGCCACTAGTCCAAAAACAATATAGTCCAATAATGATATACTTCGGGATAATCACCGCACATTCTTTTGAACTTTGGCACGATTTTGAGAAATTCTCAGAAAGACAAAGGGTTGAACTTTCAGTGTTTCGAGTTTTGTCGCGTTTTCATTGGCATAGTGGGCAGAAAATTTTCCCTTCTTTAAACAAGCCTTCCAGCTGAAGTTGTAATAATATATTTATGTATGTAATTATCTTGTAAATGTAGTTGAATCAATGTTGTGGGCAATATTTTTATTGTGCCCAATACTTTTGTTTTTCCACAGGATAATCTGAATGTGTTTCTGAAAGCGTGCAAACAGAGTTTGAGTTTGAAGGACACCCAACTTTTTGATCCCCTTGATTTGGAGGACCTCTCTCAGAGAGCAGCATTTTCTGAGTAAGTATTTATAACTTTACCAGATTGGGTTTTGCATTGGCTCGATTCGTCCGAGCTTTCTGTAACCCTTAGGATGGATAACTTCTGACAGATTGTCATGCCTGGGCTAGGAGATTTTATCGCCCCAAAAGGTGATTGACGCGATCACTGGATTGTACGTCTCATCCCTGTAAATAAACAAATTTTAAAACTGTTCTGTAATTCTACAACACATACATGTACTACACAGGCAATCCGTGAGAGACTGGTTACTAGCCAGAAACTGGCAGGTTACTTTTCATTTAGAACATGAAGGTAACTGGCAGGAAAGGTCCCCTTACAGTACTGTTCAGTTTTCAACTGAACAGTAACCTGCCAGTCACTGGCCACTACTGCTCAGTTACTGAGCAGTTACTGAAGTGCTCATATTCTGTGAACTTAAATGTAATTCAGTTACCACGTGGTTACCATGCAGGTATCACCCAGTTACTGAAAGGTTACCAGCGGTTTTTGACATAATGGTTACTGCCCAGTCAACAGTCTGTAACTTCTCACATACCAGATGGTTACCACCTGGTTACTAGCACGTTACCATTTCCCCAAGTCACTGTACAGTTACTAGTCTTCCATTGTACAATTACCTGCTAGTTACTAGCCTTCTACCTATCAGCTACCTGCTGGTTACCATCCAGTAACTGACCAGTTACCAGCCCAAGCAGTTTCACGCAATGGACTGTTACCACTCCGCAACTGACCAGTAACAGGTCAGTTACCAGATTGTTACTGAACAGTTTCTAGCATGTAACTAACCAGTAGGAAGCCAGTTACCAGTGTCTTACAATCGTACATTATACTACTATCGACTATGCGACACCCGGTCCCATTACACTGATACTGGAAAACGAGTCCAAGTAGCAGTCTGTGTAGCTTAAAACTTTGGGTTTAGAGAATGCATGTGTTATAGCTAAAGCTCGATTTTAAATTAAATAATGACAAGAGATATGTTAGCAAAAACCCCTTAGCTTTTGGACCCCCAATTTTTTTCACATTATGAATTAAAGACAAAACGAGGCCCTTAAAACATCGACCGACACGACTTCTTTCAATAGGCTTCTGCTTCACTAAAGATACTGTACGTAAGTTCACCAAGTTTGGTCAACATAGGTGAATCGGTTTTCGAGATAGTGCGTCAACTGACAAACGGACATACATGACGACGACAATACCCCATAAGCCAAAATTGGCAGAAGGGATAAAAAACTACTATACAATAGGTATGAAGCAATTCAATCAAAATAGCGACAAATTTGGCCAAACAATAAGCTCCATTTATTCTGTGTATGTCAATCGCCATATTTACATTTGGATTCCAAAATATCAGCATTTTCCTAATTATTAGAGAGAACATACCAGAATACACATTACATGTATTTTCACAGTTACATAGGCTTCTTATACCCAATACTTAATTTAAAATTTATCCACAGCATTATAACAAATGTAACTTTACCTCAGAAGTTAAAATATCATGTTAACTAGACATTGTTGGAATGATAATTGCTATTTGTCGTTGTGGGAATCCTAACTTTTAAGGGGATCCGATAGTACTGTGTCTGAATCGTACAACATTCATCACAAGGTTCCTAAACCTGCATCACTCCCCGATGACTGAATTTTGACACACATTAGAACTTTCATCTTCTGCCACTGTATGACCTGCTGCTCAAACAGTTTGTTGAATCATGGAGATTACTGTATCGGCCACAACTGGTGGTTTTAGTCTGGTCCAAGTACATGTACCACTTATTAGGATGTATGAACCATTAAAAAACAGTATAATCTAATACTTGAACATGACAGGTGAGGTCTTGAAAATGACCATAATGATACATATATACAATGACAGTTCAACCTATGTGTAGTCCATTTCGACTGTTTTTATTAATATGAGAATTTGACAAATAAATTTGATATTAGGCGCAGGATCAAAGTTCATGTACAAATTACCTAACATTCATAAGTAGGAGAGAGAGAATTAAGGTTTAACGACGCGTTCAGCAATATCTCGGATAAAATTCTAAGTATGTCAGCAAAACATGTCCACAACCCAGTGATCTAAAAGTGATCAACACAACACATTAAACATCAGTGCATACATTAAAATTTATACAATAGACCGATTTCTCTCAAATAACATCAAATTGACTCTTCTTTTACTCGACTAAAAAGGTGTTCTAAAGTAGCTGTTCAATAAAAAGAATCTCTTAAAATCTATACAGTCAATCAAATTATGTTTCACTGTGAGATCTTCGTGGCATGCAATACACATCAGGACTGTTTTTTTCTTTAGTGAATGTTCCAGAGTTAATCATGCGTGACCGATTCTACACTGCCTGATCATCGTAGCTTGATCGAAACATTTCTGGCTGCTCAAATGAGTATAGGCTATATTTTTTTGAACTCACAAAGTTTGTTATTATTCTCAGCATCCCTTAAAGATTGAAACAGTTTCTCACATAAACACAGATACAGGATCTGAAATAGCTATATGGAATTCAAACAGGATCGTAGGTAGGTCCACCATTTTTGCCCTCTTCAACTCTGAAAGATAGAAAAAAAATTTGACAAGGGTAAACATGGTAAATCAGATAAGCATACATACATGTATAAAGCATGGCTATCCATGATAATGGATAAAGTGAGGAGATGTGGACTTTCTCCAACATGAGGCTGCGGATTTACCGGCTCAGTAAGTTTTTGAACTGTTCAACAGGGTTTTATTATCCATGGAATTAGATGAAAACTAAAACTTACTTTAGGTGTCTCTAGTGTAGTTATTTCTACCCACCTACTCCTTATTACATGTACCATATTGAACCGATATGACAACAACTGAAAACTATGCATGCTTCATTTCTTCCATGAAGTAGAAGGTGTGTCACTTTTGTATGCACAGCGACATACTTTTTACAACATGGCTAGATTCTGGTTTATTTGAAAAGATGTTTATAGAAGGTTAAATAGTTTATAACATGGCTCTTAGCATATCAAATACGAAGCTGCGCACATGAAAACCCCTCGTCTCTGGGTGCCAGCCATTCATAATGTATTCAGTTTGACCCATACTACTTTGAAGACGTTAGGTACACCAAGCAGTCAGGTGACAAATATACAAATTATTAAGAATTTTGCAATTAGAGATGGCACCCAAGGTTTCCGTCCAGTCAGAGAAACTGGCATTCATTACTTGTCTCTTTATGTATCTATGATATACACCAAGTATCATACTGAACACTTCAACAGTATCAAAGGATATAATATAGATGATCATCAATGATTTTACATAAATTAAATATGGCTGGCAATGTTTCCATCCAATCAGAGAAAACGGTTCTGTCATTCATTGTTAGTCTGTTGATGTGTTGATGATGTTTACAAATTCTTGCATCAAACACTTGAACAGTACCAAAGGTATAGATTTTGCATAAACTAAAGATGTCAATCAAGTTTACCACCTAATTAGAGAAATTGGTTGTCATTAATTGTAAATTTCTTGATGTATCAATGATTTATAGTTTCATCTGAAGCACTAAAACAGTCTCACAGATATAGATTAATGATTTTGCATCAATTAAAAATGGTTGCCAACATTTCCGACCAATCAGATCTGTCATTCATTGTAAATCTCTTGATGCATCGATGATGTATACCAAACTTTACATCAAACAGTATCAGAGCTATGGTTAATGATTTTGCATAAAGTAAAGATGGCCGCACATCCTTCCGGCCACTCAGAGGAACAGATGTGGTTATTCATTGCAAGTCTTTTGATACATCGATGCTGTATGCAAAGTTTCGTATAGAACACTTAAATGGTATCAGAGATATACATCATTAAAGATATTGCATAAATTAAAGATGGCCACCAAGATTTCCACCCAATCAGGGAAACTGGTTCGGTCATTCCTTTGAAGTTTCTTGATGTATCGATGATCTATACCAAGTTTCGCACTGAACAGCGAAATGGTATCCGAGATACACAAGATTAATGGTTTCGCATAAAATAAAGATGGCCACCAACGTTTCCACCCAATCGGGTCAGATTCAATATGGTTCTGGGTCATATAATGCACATATGGATGTGCACTGCAAGTTTGGGGTGCCTGGAACAAGTTGTTCCAAAGATATCTTGGTAAGGAGAAAGCTTTGACAGACAGATGGATGTACATGACGACAACAATACCCTTTGACCAAATTGGGGTGTGGGAGGTAAAAACCTATTCCTAATGTTCCCATTGTGGTTTTTAAACCAAGAGGTGGGCGTATTATGTGATGGCGGTTTCCGTCTGTCTGTCCGTCCCTTGTGTCCGGTCTATATCTGGGACAGTTTGCTTTCTACGGTTCAGATTTTTGGTGAGTGGATACCCTACAGGGAGACGATGTGTCACATACCACATTGGTAAAATTGATGTCGAGGTCTGAGGTCGAAGGTCACTGTTGCATAAAATCACAAAATCATTGATCATTGACAGTTTTCAACTCTTTCAGGTCAGAGGTCAAAGGTCACTGGCCTAAAAGCAGGAAATCACTGTTCGTGTACGGTTGATATCTGTGAACGTTTACTATTCACGATTGCAATTTTTAGTGAGTGGATACAACTAGGTGGAGACAATGTGTCGCATACCAAAATGGAGGTCGAGGTCAGAGGTCGAAGGTCACTGTTGCCTAAAATAACAAAATCATTGATCATTGACAGTTTTCTATTTACAGTTCTAATTTTTGGTGACTGGATGCCCTAGGGGGGAACGATGTGTTGCACAGCAAATGTAGGTCGAGGTCAAAGGTCCGTGTGACCGAAAAATCATGAAATTTTTAAAAATCATGATTTTTTGTGTTCATTGATAGCTTACGGGGAGTCGATTTGTCATGTACCAAAATTTAGGTCAAGATCAATAGTCAAGGTCACTGTGACCCCAAAATTAGAAAATTATTTTTAAAAAAAATTGTGTCAGTAGATACATTAGGGGGACACGATGTGTATGGTAATTCCCCTAATAATTCAATCACAGGAAGTTCACTTTTCAACTCTGTTATTTGAACACAGAGAAAAAGTAACATTCCCATCCTTCATTCAAATTGAAGAAAAGTCATGACAAAATGTGACACTTTGCAGCTGGTGCCATGGAAAATATTGCCAGATTTATGCCATTTTTGCTGCACTTTCGGTGACCGAATTATTAGGGGAATTACCGTAACATACCAAAATGTAGGTCAAGGTAAAAAGAAAAGGTCACTGTGACCCCAAAATCATGAAATTGTTAAAAATCATGATGTTTTGTGTTCATTGATATAATAAGGGAAGACGATTTGTCATGTACCAAAATTTAGGTCAAGGTCAATAGTCAAGGTCACGGTGACCCCAGAATCAAGAAATCTTTAAAATTACCTTTTTTTTGTGTCAGTAGATACATTAGGGGGACATGTGTCAAGTTCCAAAATGTAGGTCGAAGGTCAAGGTCACTGTGACCCCAAAATCATGAAATTGTTAAAAATCATGATTTTATTTGTCCACTGATACATTGAAGGGAGACTATGTGTTGTGTTCCAAAATTTAGGTCAGGGTCAAATGCCAAGGTCACTGTGACCCCAAAATCAGGAAATCAATAATAATATTTTTTTTGTTGCCAGTAGATACATTAGGGGGAAACGACGTGTTACGTACCAAAATGTGGGTTAAAGGTCAAGGTCACTGTGATCCCGAAATCATGAAATTGTTAAAATTGTGTAGACCTAGTAGTTCTCTCCCTGCTAAAGGAGGAGAGACCTAGCGGTATATCATTTAGGAGGACATGTTTGACCAGAAAATGTAGCGCACAATAAAGCATGGCAGACGAATCGATCAGCCAAATGTCGCTCCTTATATACGTGGGAAGGAAAACGATATACTCACAACCACGATTATCTCAAGGTACTCCTTTCTGGGGTCTTTTCTCTCGCACCTGTTCCATTTTCTCCTCGACTCACACCGTTTAAACTTTCTAAGTTGGTTGGACGCGCATGCGTTAACTAACCGGAAGATTGCGATGATGACATCATCATGGTTTTATCCAAACACGTCTCTACCAGTGCAAACGATCTGGACCATATCGTTGTACAGACGGTAGAGATCGTTTGCACTAGTAGAGACGTGTTTGGATAAAACCGTGATGATGAGGTCACCATCGCAATCTTCCGGTTATTTAACGCATGCGCGTCCGATCAACTTAGAAAGTTTAAACGGTGTAAGTCGAGGAGTGCGAGAGAAAAGACCCCAGAAAGGAGTACCTTGAGATCATCGTGGTTGTGAATATACCGTTTTCCTTCCCAAGTATATGAGGTATGCGGGCCACATTTGGTTGATCGATTCGTCTGCCGTGCTTTATTGTGCGCTACATTTTCTGGTCAAACGTGTCCTCCTAAATGATATACCGCTAGGTCTCTCCTCCTTTAGCGTGGAGGAACTACTAGGTCTAGATTTTTGTTGTCCATTGTCGATTGATACTTTAAGGGGAGATGATGTGTCATGTACCAAAACTTAGGTCAAGGTCAAAGGTCAAGGTCACTGTGACCCCAAAATCGAGAACTCATTAAATCATTTCCATATACCTGCTCGTGTAATACGATGGTCATCTCGGTCCATCTATCCGTCCATTCATCCATTAACATCCGTGCAATATCTCTAGATTCAAGGTATGGATTGGTACCAAAATTTGTCAAAGGTCAAGGTCACTGTCTTTCAAAACTTAATCCAGTTTAGCTGTCTCCCCTACATGTATATGACATTTGTCCAGTAGTAGAGTTGTCTCCCGTGTTTGATACATGTGAAAAACAGCTACATTTAGTTGAACTGTTGTGAAATTAAAACCATACATTTTCTAATTTAACTGGGAGAGGGATACTTTATGAACATTATACATATTTATTAACTCAAGAACAAAGGTTTACTTCTGACATTACTTTTTTCACGTTTTCTTCCATCATAAAAAAATTTCTCACCTGAAAGGAATCAATTTGAAGGAAAACTACTATTTTCTTGTGTTTGACTATTGTCAATTTCAGTGTGGGATATGTGAGCTCTCGGCTCTTGTTTCAAGGTCACCTAGTTACCAAGAGTTAAGCCCAATTTACTTTATCATTCAATATATGATGTGATATTTGTTACATTCTCAGAAGCACAAAATTGTAGACCTTTCTCTGCATTGCTAGCTACCCATCGGGATCAAAGCTATCAAACAACCTAAATTTTGGACCAGTGTTATTCCAGATTTACAGGCGTATATTGAAGCCCATTGGGCTCTTGTTTAAACATGGTTTGAACACATCAGTGTCAACATGTTTGGGTTTAATTATAAACTCAATTTCAAGTGAACCTGCCTTTAGAAAAGCATTTGAAACTGAAACATATGATTATTGTATAAAATATGATTAAGATAGAATCTAAAACTTTGATGCAATTCTGTAAGTGATAGGATGGTGTGGCCTTGACAATTCAACATGGTGGTGATGAGTGATCTGAGTGTTGTTGATATGTTCAGTGTCTTTAATATTAAATATAAACATCTATATTGTAAATGCATTGCCTTCTCTTACCCTGGAGATTCCTGTGGGTGTTTTTGTGAGTGTTCCTGTTGTTGGAACTCTCTGGTTTCCTGGAATTCTTCTACTTGAAAGTAGCTTGTTATTTCATATTCTGCAATGTCAAGCATGGATACATGGAAATATAGTAACAGATTTCCGCAGATTTGCGCCAACAGCCACCCATAGACTAGTGATACATGTTAGGTAAATATCTTCACAGGTTACGGGGTATATCCAAGAATGTGATGAAAATGGGTCCTTAGACCATTCTGAATAAAATTATACCTACACATATATGTACTAATGTGATTGGAAAAAATTGGTGGGACAAATGATACATACATAATGATACATGTACCTTCCCAACTTTTTAAAAGTATATGTGGAGACAAATAATATTTCGGTCTTACATTTTATGTCATTATGTCTTACCCAAATACTGTTTCCATTGCTGGTTTGGCCAATGTTGAACTGGTTTCACTCCTCCCTCTTTTAGGGATTGGTATTCTCATGGCATCACATATATTACCATAAATCTGTCTGTCTGAAGGATAACTTTCATCATGGTAGGCCTAAAAGTATATATATTATAATATATATCACTGTTGGCACTGGGCCATACACTGCATAGATGCTTTGAAACAAGAGATAATATCGGCAAGGGAATGTTTCAAATTTAAATTGGAAAACAAGGATGTTTGGGGTGAGAGTCGCGCTACCCATGGTGTTAATAGTCAAAGACCCGTCCACCTGTCCATTGGACAGGCAATTTCAAATTTGGACAGACAAAACTTGAAAAATTTAACATGATAGAGATATGAAACAGGGAAGTAGCCTGTCCAATTTAGACAGGCATATTTTTCATCCTGGCTAACACCCTGCTGCTACCCTCAGATGGTAATAGTCACCGATCAGGATCTTATCATGAAGCTCTGGGTTTTCGGTTTTCTGAGTTTAAGCAAAACATATTGTTTTAGCTAATGAAGCTGGCTTAGATTTCCCACCATATGCGTGACTGTTCTATTGTTTTATCAGCCTCACAAGTGACTGATATTAAATAATCACAAACTCAAATTAACGTGAATTACTTTGAATTATCGATTTAAAAAAATCCTCAAGAAGGGAGGAGTGAGAGAGAGTAATGACCAGATAGGGAAAAGTGTCCAAATGGGGAAATGTCCTACTGTCTATCTCACATTTCAAGGGTCACAGACTTTCGGCAATATACCAGGACCACTTTTTCTTGGAGCAATTCCCAACAGCGTCTCAAAGTAATTTGTGCATTTTATACTGAAATTCCAAGAAAATTTCAGAAACTGTGCATGTTATTATCCTCACTCACTCAGTGACGGTTGGGCTCGCAATGTTGTAACATTCTCTCAGACAACTCTTGCTAAACGAAAGCGGAGATATCAGCTGTTCCATCAGCAGTCAGTGGCCCGCACAACTGAGGCAAAGTTTAAATTCTACATGATCTGTAGTTCAACAAGCTGAACCCTATTGACATTTAATTTTGTGATATTGATTATGTAGGGTTCAGCCGTTGAACCAAAATTTCCTATCGCAAAATTTTCGCCTCCTGACCTGGGAAACAGCGGGTGGATTTGCCCTCGTAAAAAAAAACAATAATACCTACCGCTTTGTACTCGTTTGGATAGATTACATATTTGCCTACTTCCCTGGCCATTTATTTTCTCTGTCCAGCTCCTTTCATTTCCATAAACGGCAAAAGAAAAAAATATCATCGCGAACGATCTTCCAAACATGAAATCTACCGCCGTTTTAGAACACTCGCGTGACCCTGATTCTCTCACGTGAGGTTATTCTAAATTCAGGATTGCAAGAGTCACAAAAACTGAATCCGCTCAGTCGACCCAGTCGCTTAGGGAGATGAAAAATCCCGTGAATTACATTTTTCAGTATGTGCCTTCTATTATTCGTGATACCGATAGTTACAATTTTACATTTAAATGCAGACAATGTAACAGCCTAATGAATGAGCCGTTTCCGACCTTCCGGTCTACAATCCCGAATTTACAAATTAGTCTTGTGCCACCATAGTGACATTTCAAAATGGCGGTGGATTTCGTTTTTGGAAGATCGACCGCGATGATTTTTTTTTCTTTTGCCGATTATGGAAATTAAAGGAGCTGGACAAAGAAAATAAATGACCAGGAAAGTAGGCAAATACGTATTCTACCCAAACGAGTACAAAGCGGTAGGCATTATCCATTGTTATGAGCGCAAATCCACCCGCTGTTACCCAGGTCGGGAGGCAAGAATTTTGCGATAGGAAATTTCGGTTCAACGGCTGAACCCTACATAATCAATATCACAAAATTAAATGTCAGTAGGGTTCAGCTTGTTGAACTACAGTGTTTGGGGGAGTTCCGAATCAAGGAGAGTTGCGGATCACTTTCCGAATTAACGCCTGATATTTCTTGAAATAAAGCATCTGTTTAAATCTTTTTTAGGTTTGTTGGAATTTCTGTTTCCGTGGACTCGAATGAATGTCAAACAACCGACCTGCATTGGTTCTTTTCCGGTCAATTCGGCAACGTAATACTTCCGGTACTCCGCAATGACAAATTGACACCGAGTCGAAAAACACGTGCGATTTTTCCAGTAGTGATTTTGCGCGAAATAAGGTGGGTTAAGGCGGTAATTTCAGTATTTATTTAAGGGATAGAATCCTGCTAATAGTCAAACAAAATATCTAGTGATTTGCGATAAATGTTAACTGACCAGCATTGTAATATAATGGGGCTGTAGAGATGTCAATTCCGAATCAACGATATACGCGCCGTTCATAACTTGAAATCGGTGAGTAAGTGACCGTCTCACAACTAATACAACAGGTGCAACCGACTTTAAGGACGATTGGTCAATCCATGGCATTGTCAAAACAATTTTCAATAAGAGCTGAATCAATGACAAAAGTAAATAAGAACTGACCATGGACAATCCGAATATGGTATCGAAGTACTTATTTCATTGCATTTGATAGGGCACTCCATGGACTTACATGTAATAATCTTGTTAACTTCAGTATATTCACAATAATAAATACTTAAAAAATCCGAATTCTCACATGATTGTCAGACATCATATCCTAAAATGTTCTAGAAAATAATTAAATTGAGATTACAATGCAATTTTGTAGGCTCGCTCCAAGATAAATATACTTCAGAACATTTGCGACGCTAGATCTGCGTGTCATTTGTGCCTGGACTGTAACAATTAAAGATGTAATCAGCCTCAAATCTGGGCTGAAATCGATGTCTCTCAAACTCAGCGAAAGTGACATATGTTACAACAGGTACAAAATGAAACACATCTGACCACAAGAAACTAAACTTGTTTCTACCATTCACGAGAAAATAGAAGGAGTTGATCTTTAAAAATAAACAGCATGGCATGCCGTTTATTTTTCCACGGCCGTGTCAGCAAGCGTATACACGTATGGTGCATTCTACCAACGTATGCTATGCGACATCACCGAACCGTAGGCACGAGCCATGACGCTATCCCATGGCTGCAGCTGTGCAGCCTTCAAATTCGTGAGCGTCGCCGCGTCACTCATACGTCACGCAGTGACGTCATTTTTCTCTCCGCGTACAACACACACTCAATGGCGAGACAGAAAAGCCGTCGAAGCGGACAGAGTTACAAATTTCTCTGACAAGATATTCTTGCATTCGTTGTATATGACGATCCCACTGTCATCAAATATAATACATATGATGCTTTGGTGATCTTCCCTGCTGAAAAAACGCACAGGGGAGAGTTGACAAAATCCATCCATTTTGAGGCTGATTACATCTTTAAGAATTCGCTCACAGGGCGGGGAGAAGGCAACATTGAAATCGTCTCCAGGGCTTCACCGGCCTATGGGTGATTAACAGATGACCCCTCAAGCCGATAGAAATTCCATTTTCAGTGCCTGTAACGGCCGCTAGATGGCGTGATCCACAACTCACCAAAATGATTCGCAACTCCCCACGCTGGTGCGCTGAAGCGGAGGCTATTTTTTCATCGATTGACTAGTCCGATTGAAGAATTTTTTACATACAATTATAGACGACAGATTTTTCGAGAATATAAGACCAGCAGTCGCTCTCACCTCGTAAAAGAACGAACGCTAGCAGTCTGG
>JAVTVY010027904.1:0-11099 GCA_036873755.1 Hanleya hanleyi
AAAAAGCGGTGCTTTTTCCGAACCACACCAGCATGCTGCAGAAAATTTGACATTGCGGAGGATGGGCACAGAAGTGAAGTAGGAAAAGTGGGTAGCGGCACTTCCCGTAAACAGTCCTTAAACTGAATAGTTTTTGATGCACGCACACGCAGGATATATCCACTCTGTGTAAGTAGCGCATCTTCACGCCGTATCGTGGCTGGATTATCCCATGGTGAATGTGGTTTAACCACCACGTGGTTAACTCTAAGAAGACCGAAGAAACAACACAAGATAGCCGCCCACAATTGCAAATCTTCCACTTTTGTTAAATTTAGCTGACTTCTAATATCAAGTAACATGTTGGGGGTTAATGGTGCCTTCTGTCTCTGTGATGTTCCTTTAACCCTCTTAAGGCCTTGTAACACATGTTTGACTTGAACGTTATCTTGTAACGGGTTAATCAATCCTAACAGCTCGTGAGTTACGCGAATCACATGTAAATATTGCTGAACTGTAGCGAATGCGCGCGTTTGGCTAAGATATGCGACATACCGACACAATAATTTCGATGCAGGTAAGGGGTTAACCCCAATAAGTGAACAAAACCGAAGGTAACACGCCCATTGTGAGCGATAGGCAGTCCGCGTTGAATCTGCATATGAGTTAGCTTGTAATGAGTATACTCTGCTGTCCAAATCACTAATTAACCTTTCTGTAGATACCGCTGAAAGTACAAAAAATCGAACGATCTATCAGACATATGATTTGGCGTCCAATAAGCGAAAGGTGCTTTGTACGGGAGCCACAACTGGCGAACACATGAAAAGAAACGTTGTATTTGGCCTTTCTGGTGGAGACGAGAAATTGCATCCGGAATATCGTTCTGGATACCAGGTACGTGAATTGCTTGAATCGAAAAATTATAGCACAGTGACAAATAACTCAACTCCTTAAGAATGTCTAGCTCGATAATGCACGCCGTAGATCCTTTGTTTATAATAGCTGCCGTAGTTGTATTGTCGGTGTATACCACAATTCGGTGGTCACGCCACGAGTCACACCATCTTACAGCTGCCTCACGAACAATAGCAAGTTCCTTAATGTTGATATGAGCCATAGCTAGTTCTGGCCTGTCACACTGCCATACACAATACATCCAGTCAGCTTGGCAGAATGCTCCGCCGGCCTGTGCGCTGCTGTCTGTGTGAGTGAAGACAATAGGGCGAGAATCCCAAATGAGTTTGGTGTTATTTCCTATCAACAAATAAGTCTGCCACCATTGAAGATCTGCTCGTATAGTGTTCAGTGAGCATTTATGCCTAGGTTTATTAAGGGAGGCAATCATGTTAAAAGTACTCCGTATGTGTACTCTGCCCCATGGAATAACAAATGCTGCCCAACTCAATTTGCCTGCCAATTTTTCGAGTTGCTTACGAGATACCCGTGTACGGTTCAAAAACTGAAGTAACAAATCCCTTAATGTTTTCACCTTGTTGTCGTCCAGGCTGACTGAACCCAGCACAGTATCAATCGTTATGCCTAAGAAAATCAACCGTTGACATGGATCAATAACTTTATTCCACGCGATCTGGAAGCCCAAGTACCGCAAAACTGACAGTAGGGTGTTATAGGCCTTAATACACTCATCACGTTACTCGGCAGCGATCAGAAAATCGTCCAGATATACTGTGATGAAAATACCCTTTTTAGCCATTATACGTCTAACAGCCTGGGTGATTCTATGGAAGACCGATGGACTTTTCCTTGATCCGAAAGGTAAACGCAAATCGACTAAGTACGTAGGCTCAGAATCACCTTCAAAAGTCCATTTAAGACCCGTTAGACGTTGACTACGTTCGTCTATGCCAACCGACCGATAGGCGGATTTCAAGTCAACTTTTGCTAGATACCAGTTTGGTTGAATCATATCTAGTGCATCCTTAACCGTTTAGTAAGAAAAATGTTCCTTCGAGGCATAAGAGTTAAGTCCTTTGTCTTCTGGTTGGCTGAAATCGTGTATTAACCTTATATTACCGTCTGGTTTCGTAATCGCACTCAGTGGACTCACAATATGTGGTTTTTCTTTCACAACAAGATAATTTTTGGCAGCTATTTCAGCGCGAATTTGCTTTTCTACGGCAGCACGAAATTTAGGACTGGTAGCAGAGCTATTGTTGTCCCTCTCGACCGGCGTAGATGATATTTCAGAGTCATTGTCGATGAGAGAAAAACCATTTTCTAGGCCAAACAAAATAAATTCCCTGTCAGGATCATCCTGTAACATGGATTTCCATCTAGAAAGTTGTTTAGACAATAGAGATGGCTCGGTGGTGGGCTCTATGGCCACTAAGTTGAGAAGTTTTTTGGCACCGTGGCATCACCCCTTCCCCCGGATGTTTTTGTCCGGTGAAAAACCTCTGAATGTGTCGAAGCGAAACAAGAAATGCAGACATGCGAGTACCGGCAATTCCTCATGGTACAGCCATAACGAGAATTCCACTTCTGACAAATGATAACACCCGTTGATGGATTGATCTTATTTTGGTTTCTGGACTTATTTTGTAATTGGCCCGCCGCTACTTTATTTTGACCAAACTGGGGACGAGTGTCACTTCGGAGTAATAACTGCATCAAGTAGGCATTGTCAGCCCCCCAGTTAAACTGTAACTCCGCCTGGCTTTTCCGATACTCTGCGTCATAACGTAATACCGAGTGCCATTGGAATTGCTGGGCTAGCATAGAAATTTTGATCAAATAAGAGACGTACTGTAAAATGCCTGGTATATCTGTTTCATTCGAAATAATCATTTCGCGCAATATCTTGAGGCTACTTTCATTATACTGTGCAACGGTGACTTTCTCCAGCGGAATTTTACCCTCCTTTAATTTAATGTCAACGTCTCCTACTTTGATGGAATAATTGTCAGTTTTTTCTGCTTCTGAAAGTTTCGCCACAAACGAAATATAGTCCCGAATATCTTTCACAGAATGTTTGGTTGGCGCATTGACACCCCCACGCAGGCGAGTCATTAAAAACGGATCAAAAATCAAATCCTTACCAGATATTTCCTCGGTCTGTGGTAAACCTGCGCCTGCTGGGGGGTCCGTTTGATTCCAGAAATTCATTACTTCTCTCACACTAAGAGATCCACCGTCTGCTAACCGATCCTGAAGTAATTCCTGTCGCCCGAAGCCGACCTGGGAAGCTTGCGCTGCTTGTTCCGTATTTCCTGCCTGTACAGCCGCTGTCTGCTGGGCAGGTACCGCTGTTGTGTGATTTTCAGTTCCCCTCGATTGAAGCGCTTTTACCCCTGAGTTCAGCAAAAGCATCTGCGCTAGTGGAAGATCTTTGAAATGTTTTTTAATCAGCGCCTCATCTAATAAATTGATTGCCGCTACCGAGGTAAATCCCAATCTCTCAAGTTCAGTCATAGTTTGCTCTGTCAGCTTAAATTCTTTGCAGAAATCGTCAAATTCACTGGAAATTTCATTCGATGCCATATTCTCAGTATACTGAGGCAGTATATAAAAATATACTGTAACTAATGATAAAATAACACTGCAGCCTAAAACAAACGCGTGCTGTATGCTAGCACATTGCACATAGACTAACGACCATATGTAGCATGCAGTGGTCAAGAAAACTAGGGCAAATGGACTAGTGGTGTAGTAAGTAAAGTGGTCATTCTGGAGGTGCGTGGAGATGTGTTTGAGCGATTGAGGGACCATTCTTTGTCCGAATGCGTCGTGTGAGGTGTCAAAGCAAAGCTTTCATGGTGTGGACCACGACCTGAGGGATATGCGGGTCATCTGTGACGTCATTGCTGACGTCCTCAGTAGGAGTTGTAGCCAAAGTGGATATTTTTGGGGTGTGAAAGAAGGTGTTTAGGGTAGAAATGGACCATACGTGGCCCGAATGCGTCGTGTGAGGTGTCATCTTGTAGCAACACACACCAACGACAAGCTCCATGCTTCAACGCCCTGGTGAATTAGACCTGAAACCCTGCGCGCCTATACGTAGTTCTACGGCTGTAGTCCGTGATAAGTACTATTCTGATTGGTTAGTCCAAAAGTAGAGCAACAACAACAACAACAACAACAACAACAACAACAACAACATCAAAAATTACAGGTCAATCCTTTTATTATCCCCTTCATCACAGCACATCCACGCTAAGGGAACCGCTATGAGTGTGTTTACAACGCCCGGTGGTGGTGGTAGCTCCCATGTGGGAGAGCTCTTGGATCGGAGCTCTTGAAGCTCAAAGCTTGTGGAGCTCAGAGCTCACATGTGCGCGTACCTGTGGTGCACCCTGTACCCTATAGCCATTAGGGTATAGGGTACACCAGGGTGCGAGTGCACCACAGGTACGTGCACATGCGTGCGATGACGTCACTTCAGAGCTCTGAGCTCCACAAGCTTTAAGCTCCAAGAGCTCCGATCCGAGAGCTCTGCCACATGGGAGCTACCACTACCACCGGGCGTTGACGGGCGTCAGTGCCCGGTGGTGGTGGTGGTGTATGTGGTAGTGTGTGGTGGTGGTAGAACTGGTGTGTGGTTGTGGTAATAGTGGTGTGTGGTGGTGTCTGTACATATAGGGATTAACTCATGTCCCTCATCATTCTGAGATCAGAAGAATGAACTTCTGAATGCACGGACAATAGCATAAGTGAATTGTAAACACACCCATAGCGGTTCCCTTAGGGTGGATGTGCTGCGATGGAGGGGATAATAAAAGGATTGACCTGTAATCTTTTATGTTGTTGTTGTTGTTGTTGTTACTCTACTTTTGGACTAACCAATCCGAATAGTACTTATCACGGACTACACACATAGAGCTACGTATAGGCGCGCAGGGCTTCATGGCTAATTCACCAGGGCGTTGCAGCATTGAGCTTGTCGTTGGTGGGTGTTGCTACAAGATGACACCTCACACGATGCATTGGGACCACGGATGGCCCATTTCTACCCCAAACACCTTCCTTCACACCCCCAAAATATCCATTTTGGCTACAACTCCTACTGAGGATGTCAGCAATGACGTCACAGATGACCCGCATATCCCTCAAGTCTTGGTCGGCGCCATGAAAGCTTTGATTTGACACCTCACACGACGCATTCGGAATGGTCCCTCAATCGCTCAAGCATATCGCCACGCACCTCCAGAATGACCACTTTACTTAATACACCACAACTGCGCATGTTCAGATTGGTGCGACTTCCAATAAAAAAACATGCCAGTCTGACTCTACCCAACGAAAGCTTCACTAGAACACCCCAACCGGGTCATTTGGACCAAACATAGTCCCTCTCTACCCCAAACACCGAGGTTCACACACCCAACATTCCCACTTTGGCTACTACTCCTACTGATGACGTCACAGATGACAGGGACACCCCTCAAGTCATGGTCTATACCACGAAAGCTTCACTTTGACACATCACACGAGGCATTCGGACCAAGAATTGTCCCTCATCACTCAACAGACCCCACGCACCTCCCAAAATGACCACTTTACTTACTACACCCCAACTGCGCATGCGCAGATTGGAGCGACTTCCAATGAAAGCAAGCCAATCTGACCCACGAGAGCTTCACACTAATACCCCACACGGTCTGTTTGACCAGGGATGGTCCCTCAATCACTCAACAACCACACGAATCCCCAAAATGCCTGTTTTCTATGCTACGGCCAGTCTGCGCATGCGCAAAATGGTGAAAACGGACGATACATTAGTCCAGTCGGATCTCACTCACTCAATCACTCGCTCTCTCACCATCGTTAGTGCGTCCATGCGTTAAACCGGGCGTTGGGGATGCCTCAAGGGCGTTGTGCACGCCTCACTAGCTCACTCACTCACTAACTGACTCACATTCACTCAATCACACACACGCGCGCATACACTCACACTCACAGGTAACTCTACCAGGTAGCTGGATGGAAAAAAAGGTCGTCCTCTACTCCAAAGGCACTCCATTGCATCTCCGAAACTCCCGCTTTCGCTACTACTCGTACAGATGACGTCACAGATGACATGGAAAAACCTCAAGTCGTGGTCTACACCCCGAGAGCTACAACATGACAACCCACACGACACATTCGGACCAAGGATGGTCCATCTTTACCCCAAACACACCCCCACGCACCCCCAAAATGCCCGCTTTCGCTGCTACTCGTACTGATGGCGTCACCGATGACGTCACAGATGACATGGGTATCCCTCAAATCGGGGTCTGCACCCCGGGAGTTACAAGATGACACCCCACAGGACGCATTCGGACCAAGGATGGTCCATCTCTACATATTAGGGCAGGAAAATGTGTGATTCAATGGACATTGGCCGCCATTTTGGATTTTGGCGGCCATATTGAATTTTTTGACCAATTACAAATCATTGCAAAATGAACTAATTATTCATACCCTACGTAGGACTAGAAAAAAAACCTAGTTTGTGGTTAGAAAATTGATTTTCGAGCAGGAAATTGTGAGCTTCTATGGGTATTGGCGGCCATTTTGGATTTTGGCCGCCATATTGGGTTTGAGACCAAATCCAGGGTGGCCCCTCAGCTAAATTGAAAGGGCATAAGTCAAGGATGACGGAACCACTGAGAAAAATTTGACCGGAAAAAATGTTAGTTTTTTCTTGGCTGGGACCTGTCTGACAACTCCTCAATGCTTGCATCAGTTCACATAGCTATTATCCTACATTTGAAGGAAACAATCCCTTTTGTGGTTGATACATACGGAAAACAGATTAAAGCAGTAAGTGCGCCTCCTGCTTCGGCTGATAATACGATGAAGATGATACGTAGCACTCGACACGGTCTCGGATATGTAGGACATTAGTACCTAGTCCCACACTACTAGGAATCCATATTGACATCCATGTTGAAATCACAGTGTCACTTCGAAAATCGAACAGCGCATGTCAGCTGTATGACTTCCGTTACCATGAAGATCAGCTCGAGAAGACAAACAAGGAGAAACATCTCAAATTAGAAGAGATCCTCCGCGGGTAGAGTCAAGGGAATATCCATCTCATTTGGATATATATTTTATCTCCTGATAAGGGAGAAATACAACGAGGAATATTTGAACGGAAACACATCCTATAGCTAGTGATGTGCCTCACGCGTGGCAGATCACGGTTTACAGCTGAGAGCTGTAAAATTCTTACACCATTAATGCGCGAGGTATTATGATTTTGACGGAACAGACCGAGCAGACGCGAATGGATACGTAGATTATCCGCAACTCGTGGATTTCCAGAGACCATAGTGAGCGATAATATGCTGATTTGTTATTAATTCATTCAATTTCAACTCCTTTTATTGCTCGACTCTGTCATTTATAGAGTATGGCAAATGACATAATAATAACAAAACAACATAAAAGACAATTGATACAGAGATAAAGCCTGTTACTGTTGCAATATAATTTTGTGAAAAGAAGATAGAACTAATTGCATGCTCAGCTGGGTTTGGGATTGATCTATTCGTTCCTATATGTATGTACATATTGTGTATGTACATTGCTATTTTAGCATGTTCTGATGGAGGGTTGAACAGAATATCTATGAACTTTTCCTTGTCCATTGCTGATGTGGCATTATCCTGTATTTATAGGAGTTCAGATAATGGGTTTCTTTTAATACAGAGACTAGGATATTCCAATAAAAAGTGTTTTCTTTCTTCTATTTTTGTTTTTGTATTACAGAGTCTACACTATCGTTCGTCTCTGAGGATATCATATAGTACCGCCCAGTCTCTATTTCTAGTTTGTGTGTACTTGTTCTAAATTTGCTAACTGTTTGTTTTTGTTTGATGTTTTCTATTTCGTAAAGGTATGGCTGTAGTGTGTATTTGTGGTAAATCTGTCTGAGGGATGTGAGCTTTCCAGAATATTGGTTTGAATTCAGAAGTCTAAAAAAGTGTATTTGGTAATTTCTTTCGAGATTCTCTTTCAGTTGTTTCAGATTTGCTTTTGGACATTTCTGGGTTAATCTACAATCTGAGAGTAATTTTTCTGAGTTTGTAATATTGATATACTTTTTTGTAATTTACCCAGTTATAGTGAGATAGGGTATTGTTTATGTAATATTTCTTTTTTATATTTGATGTTGTCTATAGTCTATTTATGTATTTTAGCGATTTGGCCAGAATGAGGTGTATCAGTGGAAATTGTCCAAGTTCCGCACGACAGGCTATTTTTGATGCTCGTTTTAGAACTTCCAGGGTCCATTTACAGTATTTCAATAGAACTTGTTTATCCAAAAGTTTCCAGATTTATTCAAAACCTTATTGTCTAGACCCCAGATTTCTGAATTATATAGAAGTACAGGTGTAATTAGAGACTGAAATAAATCAGATTTAATTTTTATTGTTGCAGCTGCTCGTAGTTCTTTCCAATTTAAAAAGCGCTTTTAGTGCTTTTTGTTCAAGGTCAACAACTGAGGCATTGAAGGACCCAATCTCTTCAATAATGATTTCCATGTTATGGTATGTGGTGCAATGTTGTAATGTAATATTATTCAATGTAAGTTCTGGTTGGGCTTCATTTTTTTCTAACGACATTGCATAATCATAATTTGATACTTCCTGTAGTTAATATTGAGATGCCAGGATATACAATATGTTTCAAGTGTTTTCAGTGAGTTTTGTAGACCCTGGGGTGGTTGCGATAAGGAGTAGGTCATCAGCATATAGGAGATGCGTAATGTCTTCTTCCTGCAATTTGACCGGAATTGCGATCGAATGATCGAAGATTAGATCATTAACAAATATGTTAAATAAGGTGGGACTCAAACTGTCCCCTGACGGACGCCAATGTTACTTGGTATTGATGGGAATATTTTGTTATTCATTTTTAGCTTGAGTGTATTGTTGCTGTATATACTTTTTATAAGTTCATAGAAATGACCGGTTACCCCGATTCTTTGTAGCTTTAGAAGTAGTCCAGTATGCCAAACAGAATCAAATGCTCTTTGAAAATATATGATTACAACACATATAAGGGAAGTGGGAAGAGGTGCCGACATACTGACTGCGTCACATGACTTCACAGAATAGTCTTCTGGTTAACCTATTCTAAAGCACATACCAAGAATCTAACGATTCGTGATATGTGTTGTATCTCAGGACATAGATAACATTCATTATTCCTCACTTAAAACATCATTAGATACATATGTGAATTGATGTTTTGATCTATCGCTTCGTGACCATACGCAATCAAATGGATCCAGGAGTAAGTTGAGAACTTACAGATTGTTCAAATCAAATATTGAGTTTGAACCCTACCTATCATTGTGTAGACAATCTCCAGCTCGACAGTTCTTCTCAAAATTACGTCTCAGCGACCACAGACTAGCAATTGAGACCGGAAGGCATACTAGACCTATTACTCCTGTCGAACAACGGCTTTGTAATACATGTAATATTGTTGAAGATGAAATGCATTTTGTAATGTCCTGCAAAAAATTTGCAGATAGTCGATATGTACTATTTCAGTATGTGGTAAGAGAATATCCGGCTTTCATGAAATTAACAACTGCTGATAAATTTATTTTCATAATGTCATGCCGTGATAGTCCAGTAATAATTAATACAGTGTGTTCAACACTTCTGAAATGGTACAGAAATGATAGCTAGTGACTGTTCTCTACCAAAGTTATATTCACGTTCACATGTATATAGATAACATATGCTTCTGTTTTGCATTTTAGTATTTTACTGTTCTACTGATTTTATTTACTCTTGTACTCTGCCATATCTGGTGTTCGTACAATAAAATCTTGAATCTTGAATCTTGGTACGCTTTTATTGTACCTGTTCATCTGGTAACGTGGATGATATGACCACACGGCCCCTAGCACCGGCATAAGCGGTATTAGATACAAATCTAGAGAGCTATATGATGGAAATGCTCTGACAACTTGTATACTGGTAATTGGTGAGCTGTTTCGCTGTGACAACTCGTACATTGGAGATTGGTGAGCGTCGTCAGATGTAAATGACGGCAGTTAACACAAAAGACTAGCCTGTAAGGCCCGATGTCGACCCAGCATCAACTTCCCACAAGTGCCAACATATATCAAAGACCAAAAGGTCTGTACAGGGCGCGGGCCTCGGGGACGAAACGTCCACCAGCAGAATCTCGCCATAAGTAGGGTTTCTTTTTTTAAAATATACTTATCTATCAAGGCTTTTAGAACAAACAAGTGGTCTGTCGTTCTCTGATCAGTACGGAATCCAGCTTGAGTGTCGAGTAAGGTTTGAGTTTCACCAAGAAATCTAACTAGTCTGTTATTTAATACTTTAATGAATAGTTTGCAAAGACAACTGAGTAAGGATATACCTCTGTAGTTTTCTGGCTTTTGCCCGTTTCCTTTCTCGTGGATTGGTGATAGATATATAGATATTTATTAATGTTTCACCATCCATATAAATCATAAGAATATACACATAATAAAAAATTAGACTCAAAACAACTCTACATAGAGTTGTGAGAGACAGTTAACAGTACAACACAATATATCAAGAACACATTAGTTTTCGGAGACGCTCTAAGATTAGAAAGCAGGTTTTGGCACTACTCGCTAAGACTTGGCCACAAGATAAAATTGTGCACAGAAGTTCGGAATTCGACATTCTTTGATAACTTTCCTCAAATATATAGCTCACTTCAGACAATAAATCATATCGCAGGTCATCATACACTGGGCATGATAGAAGTACATGCATGGAGCTCGTCCTCTTTACCATTATCACATAGAACACATCTTCGCTCTTCGACGGAGAGGTTTTCATACCGACCCGTTCATACCGACGTATAGGGTCAACCCCATAAGTAGGCATATGACCAGGACTGTTGGAAGATTCCTGAAAAGAGTATTGCATTAAATAATTTGGTAACTGGGGAGAGAAGTATATTTTGCCCATATTTCAGCATTTCATTAGATATTTGATCTGGTCCCGCAGATTTATTGTTTTTCAGTGTCTTTATAGCGGTTTTCATTTCTTTCACATTTTTGAATGCTGATTTTGCTGTATCGATAACAGTATTATACTCCAGTACTGACACGCATGCGTGCATTGGAGATTATTTTGGTGAGT